>PVKS010019829.1:0-37794 GCA_004027875.1 Aplodontia rufa | reverse complement strand
ACAAGCCCATGGTCAAGGACAAAGATGGCAGTGGCAATGCAGATGAGACAGAGTAATGGCCTGAGGAGTTGTGCAGACAGCTGCTAGGGTCATGGGATGGTTTTTTTTTTTTTTAACAACTTTGAAGGAAGAAACAGATGACCTTTAACATAGCTTTACCTCTCAGCCTCCCCTGTGGTGCTGATGGAGTCCAAGGGGAACAAATTTTAATACCTGCAAACCTGGCCAGTGCTAAAATACAAAATGAAACTGCAATAGCTGATGGTTCTGATGAGCAGCCACCAGCAGGGCTGGCCCAGATAACCAAGTTCACAAGTTCCACCTGTCGAGTGGAGGCGGTGTACTTGAAAAGATAATTTTGACAGAGGCCAAGAGAGCCCCTGTCCACTTTGTTCTTATCCCTGTGAGATATTGGGGTGCCAGAAGCCAATGGGGTAAGACACCACGTGCTACATGTTATTGATCCTGCACAACTTTGTGACTTACTTAAATGTGCTAAGAGCTGACAGGGGCCAAGAGAAGCCAACAGAGGCTAAGAGAATATTAAGGGCCTGCAGGGGCCAAGGGAGCCTAGGTATGCTAGGAGCTCACAGAGGCAATCAATATCAGGAGGTGCTAGGACCTATTACTTATGTAAGTGAACCAGAAACAAGCCCATGCCTTGAGGGTAAGGCACCTATACTGTGCAATGTTTGGTACACTGATAACTACAGCCATGGAAAAATGCCTATGTGGACGGCAGTAGCTTTGGAACTGGAAACAGACTCTAGTTTGGTCTTGGTACAAGACAAAATAGCCAGGGAACTGAGATAAATGGTGGTAGCAAATGAAGTATCCCCCACAGTGATATGTACCGACTGTTGTGCAAGTTCTATGGCAAGAACTCTGGGAGCTAAGCCACCAGGAAGAGGTGACGATGAGGCATGCTACTGGTCATGCTCTGCTAACTAGCCCAAGGAATGATGAGGCATATGCTTTGGCTAGGGTGCAGTGGTTAGATTGGGTGTCTCCCGCTGTCCTGGCGGCTTCGTTGTACTGCCGCCTACAGCATGCAGATGTGAAAACTGTGTGGAAATTAGTCAAACAATGCGGTCAGCTTTGCCAGGCACGTGTGTTTGTGCTCCAGAGTGTCCACACCCCAGATGCCTAGCAGCCACAATGGCCAGGTAACATGTGGATGCATCCCTTTAACACAATGGCAGATTGACTACATTGGCCATTTACTGAAGTCAGAAGGGACCACGTTTTTATTTTTTATTTTGCTTGTTGCTGTTTTCTTTTCTTTTTTGAAAGAGAGAGAGACAGTCAATTTTTATTTATTATTGTTTTCTGATTTTTGTTTTTCCAACACTTAGGTGTGTATGCGGTGCTGGGGTTTAAACCAGGCCACTTGCACATGCCAGGCAAGTGTACTGTGGCTGAGCCACCTCTCCAGCCTAGAAGGGGCCATGCTTGCCTTGATGGCAGTAGATACAGCTACAAGCTTGTTTGCCTGGCCCAGTGGCTAAGCAAATCTGCATACTATGATTTGCACCAACAGTGTTGATGGCCTTGTCCAGCCAGCCCATTACAGCAAGTGACCAAGGTACTTGTTTTGCAGGTCAGGAGGTACAGTGATGGGCAACTCAGTTACAGGTTCAATGGAAGCTGCACATTCTATATCACCCACAGGGTGCAGGCATGACAGTAAGATATGATGGCCTGCTTAAGCAAGGACTTGGGACTGCAGTCAATCCTTCTGTGAAGGTGTAGGCACCGCATTTGTGGGTAGTTGTGAGAGCTCTGAATGAGAGTCCCTGGAGGGGGCGACTAACTCTTTTGGAGGCTTTGCTGCACTGTATAGCAGCACCAAAACAGCACCAGGTGACAACAAAGAATGTACTTAAACCTGGGTTTGGTAAGCAAGGGAATGTTCTTTTGCCTTTCCTACTGCATTGAATAGGGGGCAAACTATGGAGTGGACATGGCCCTGGACAGTGAAAGCTCCCCACCTTTGTTGGGTAGCCCTGTTAGCCCCATGGGGGAAAGGTTTGGAGTGTGATCTCTTTGTGATTCCATGGGTGACAAATGAATTTCCCCCTCAAACCCCGGGTACATGTGACTTGGCCAAGTCCTGCAGATGGAACACAGATTTTAAAGGGCATGGTTTTTATTTCCCTTTGGCCAGTTATAAGTTCCTTGGTGCTGGTGCACACTGACCTGCTGACGTTCAGGCCCAAACTGTATGAGTGTGGTACCACTGTCCAGGGAAGTTGCCACAGGCAGCCACTGTGCTTTTCTGAGACTCAAAGCTGGCCTGCATTCTCCCATGCATATGATTTACCTGTACTAGTGCCTGTCACTGCTTTGTCCTTTTGTCTGCATGTCCTCACCAAAACCATTGTGAACTGGGCACACACCTATGTCATAGTAGCAGACACCTCTGCCTGCTGGGTGTGTCTGTGAGTTCTGCTGCTGGACTGCCACAGACAATTCAGACTATGTCCCTAGACAATTGAACATAGCTAGGAAAGACTCTCATTGCCACCTCAATATAGGATGCACCTGGCAATGGCTTTTGGTAAACATAGGTTTGACCTGTGGATGCAGGGCTGTGCCCTCCTTGCTAAGGGATCATTGTGGAAGACTTTAGATGCGCAGATTGTACAGCAAAGAGTCCTAAAAGGGAGGATTGTTGGGGCAGGCCCAAACTGACTAAAGTTAGGCTACCCTGCTGAGGCTTCCAGCAGGCTATGCTGGGTTTTTAGTATGCAGCAAAGTCACGAATTGGCTAGTTATGGTTAGTGTACGGCCAAAGTCAGAAACACTCTGATCCGGCGCATATACTCAAGGTCTTAAATGTTTACATGTGACCATGTGCCCACTTAGGTAACTTGTTGGCAGTGTGAGTTCTTTGTTTGGACTGTAAGTAAAATGATCCTATGGAAATGGCTCAGAGGACTGGGGAGGGGAACTTGCTGCCTCCAAATAAAGGATGACCAATCTTCCAACCATGCCTCACATCTTCTTTCAACTATCAGAGCCTGGAACCTTGCTTCCTGTGCCTGAGCATCACCCTCTGCCCGACAGAAGCCAAGAAAATGTGAGATTCAAGAAGAGGTAAGAGGGCCTGAAGTGGTGGCTAAGTGGTTACAGCACTTGCCTGGCATGTGTGAGGTGTGGGTTGGAACCCCAGCACCACGTACACAATGAAGTGTCAGAGCAAAGAAAGCCACATGAGAAACTAAATAAAAATGGATTCTCTCTCTGTCCCTCTCCCTATTAAAAAGGAGGAGGAGGAGGAGGAGGAGGAGAAGGAGAAGAAGGGGAAGAAGAAGAGGAGGAGGAGGAAGAGAAGGAGAAGAAGGGGAAGAAGAAGAGGAGGAGGAGGAGGAAGAAGAAGAAGGAGAAGGGGGAAGAAGAGGAGGAGGAGGAAGAGGAAGAAGAGGAGGAGGTAAGAATGGCCAGAGAAAAGGAGGCTTTACATTTCCCGGGGACTGACTGTATCAGGACTGTAATTTGAATAATTAGGCCTTTGATGGTTAAAGAGTACAATAAGCAATATGGAAGGCAGTAGAGTCAGAAAAGAAACAAATATTTTGGTGAACTTCATTTTAGGGAGCACAAATTAAGAACAGGTAAAAAGGCCACATCTCTCCTTTTAAACCTAATATAAGGGCTCAGCAGTTATGGCACTTGCCTGGCATGCATGAGGATGTGGATTCGAACCCCAGCAACATGTAACAACGAAATGTCGGAGCAACAAAAGCCTCATGAAAAAATAAATAAAATTGATTCTTTCTCTCTCTCTCACTGTCCTTCTCATGCCTTAAAAACAACAACAACAACAAAACCCCCACCTAATATATGAATAACAGGTGACCTTAACCTTGTGGAGGTGGCTATGTGTGCTTGTGAGTCAGTGGAGAAGGTGGCAGCAGCATCTGCGTTTCTTCTAGCTAAGTGATCAAACAGCTGTTTAGAATTTAGTACAGACTTCAACCAACCTACCTCCTCTCTCAATTGATAGAATATAACCTGAAACCGTCTCTCATCCTAAAGACTACTTCTTGATCTGCCTGGGGGCCGAGGATATTCTAATACTCAAGTCAGAGAACCAAAATGTACAATGTTTTTAATCAGTTTTAACTGTGCTTCCATGTCCTGTTAATAAGCCTTATAATGGAAACTTGGTATCTCCACAGTGAAGAAGATATAGAAAATAACCAATATCATTATTTTCTTCACTCTTCATTATTCTATCCCTTACTACCTGGAGAATCTGCATGTCACATTCAGTGGTGATGTTAGCATTAAAATGCGTGCACAATTCTGAATTATTTGCATCTTAAAAAAAAAAATCACCCATCTTAAAGTTGTGCTCTGTGTCTTGCAGATAACAGTCCCCTCCACCAGAGGTCTCTAGCTCACTGACATTATCTGCCTAACTCTTCCAAGGGACATGCTGACTGTGCTGTCCTATATAGTAACCACTAGCTACAGGTGGCTATCTAAATCTGTTCGTTAAATTAAAGGTTAATTCATCAGTTGCCCTAACCACATTTTAAGTGTTCAGTGGACACATGTGGCTCGTGGCTCTTACATTGGGCAAGAGAGATATTTAACATTTCCATCCCACTGCAGTGGGTATGCTGCACTAAATCCTGTAAATTTAATTCATAAACATAGTTACGAATTAACAATAGTTCAGAATCACGCTATAATAAGGATAAAGAGGCAGTGCCTCTCCCATACTGTATTTAACCCTCCCTTTATCCAGACAGACAATGAAAATATTCTTTGTGGTCACATTTATTCTCTCCTCAGAGTCAGCATGATGTATCACTTTGTTCTAGTAATTCATAGACATCATGTCATTTTTTCTTTTACTGTGAAAAATCAGAGCTGGAAAATTATAAGAAAAAGGTTAAGAAGAAAGAGAAAAAAATCTTTTACTTTGTCCTCAGCGGTGCCCTTGACAAGCAGAGAGAGTTGCTGAACTTCTCTGGGCCTGCATTTGCTGCAAGACAAAATGATGATGTTGCGGGTGGGGGCAGATATTCCCTAGGTTTAAGACACCAGAACACAAACCCAACATGCAGGACAACCGTGGGCACTCCAGCTAAGTAAAACTAAGCTCTGACCACGTAAAAGGTCCCAGTGTGACAATCAGACAATAGTGTGATTCTGCCAACACGTTGCCAGCTTCTGCTTCATGTCAAGGTGAACTCTAAAGTCACAGAATAGTGTGAGTTCAGAAAGGTTATGGTAAAGAATCAGGTAACTGTTTGGACCATACTGAAGACAATTACCATTTTAAATATAAATATCATTTTCCATTTTATTTGATTTTTGCTTTAAGGGATAGTGCTAATTCTATTCTTTATTGCCAATATGTCACAACTAATACATTGCTTCCTTGAGAATATTTTGCAATAACACTGTGGCCTTATTCCAAGGACCTCAATTATAGACTTAATTCAATTTCATGGTAATTGAAAAATAAAAAACAACCACCACTTCCCTGGATTGTTCTTCTCTACAAGGTAGCAGTCCTTGAAATGGATATCTATTGTATAGAAACAGACATGGACTATATTCTCTGTTCTATTCACTCACATTTTGAACAATTGTTTTTGTTCATTTGTTCTGTGATATGGGGGATTGAACCCAGGGGTGCTCTACCATCCAATTATAATCCCAACACTTTTTATTTTTTTATTTTGAGACAGGGTCTCACTAAGTGGCCCAGGCTGGCCTTGAACTCACAGTCCTCCTTAGCTTCCCAAATAGGTGGGATTACAGGTGTGCACCACCGCATCCAGAACAAGTGGGGGGATTTAGGTTATTATCTTAAAGACAGATGAGCTTATTTTCAGTTCTGTACTCCAGCTTTTCTCAGACTCTAGATGAGAATATTTTTGTACCTGGAGCTTCTCTTCAGGTAGCATTCATCCTTCAATCTCATCCAACACAAATTCTCATCTGTTTGCAGGTAGTTCATTGCTTATCTTGTTTGTAATTCTCAGGCTGAATGGGGAAATAAATCGTAGAATGGAATTTAGGGAGAAAAAATTGTGAGGAGGAGGATCAGAGATTAAAATGGAAATGGTCAGGAGCTTCAGTTGTTCCCCCAGGTGCTTTGTTGGCAGAAATTATAAAAAACCAAACTTTTCTATCAAACCCCACCTGAATTCTTTCAACTACAATGATGCAGAGAAAATGCACGCTAATTATGAGTAGGAACATTATCTATTAATATGTTAATGAAGCAGGTTTGCTAATGGTGAAAGACCTGAATTTTAATAAAATTTTAAGAGCTTCTTGATTACGTGTTTGTTAGTAGATATGATCATTTAAAATTATCTCTAGGTGGCTTTACATGGAATAAAACCTACATTAGAACTGTATTCTAAACAGGCCTTAATGAAGCAGGTGAGGATACCATCTGTGACATAAACACTGTCAGCCAGAAATTCCCTTCAAAAGAAATGTAAACTAGTTAACAGGAAACATGTCATCATATCTGCCAGTAACAGCTTTCAATGTAGGTAATTTATTTATGCATTTACTTGCTAATTTTTTCAAACATATTTGCTTACAAAAATAATGTTCGATTGAATTAATGGAAACTGTCTTTCAATATTGGAAGGGTTATTTTTCATTTAAAAAAACCCTCTAGTGTCCTGTTTTGACAACATCCCATACATAGATGAAAACTGTTTTATCCTTCTGAACCCAGATATCTCTGGAGAAAAAAAAGGAGTCACCAAAGATCCAAAGTCAACAGGAGTTAGGATAGAATCCTCAATGATGTGTCTCTCTATGAATAGGAGAAATTGTGTTACTTTTTCGCCATGATCTTGGCATCAAAGAGCCTATGATTCCCATCTGCCTCTCTAGAACATGGATGAAGATACTTGGCATCCTCCTTCATTTTGCATATCAGAACCATGAGGCTTTGATTAGCGGCTGAACCTAGAATGCAACCAGGGCTCCCGGAGAAAGGCACCCGCAGAACGAGACTCAGGTGTAAGACTCCAGCACGACAAGCCCAAGGAGGCTGCGGGAGAGGCTGGAGGGAGAGACTCAAAGCTTGTGTACAGTGGGCTTTCTGTAGCGCTGGATGAGTCGGGGTCTGCGTGTGGCTGAGGCCTGCGTCTTTTCCATTCTGTATTTGCAGCTAAGATGGTGTTAGTGAGGCGAGCGAAAGTGAACTCTAGAAACAAAGTACCAGTGCTCAAGGACCCAGGCTCAGGTGCCTTAGATGGCCCCTCCCTCAGCTGGCAGGTCAAACCCAGGGTCTCACGCCAGCAAGCAGGCGAGTGCTCTACCACTAAGCTACTCCCTTCTATTTTCAAAGGGCCAAGCTTGAAGGGCAAGTGAAGGAGGCCGGTGGGTGAGAGGCAGGAGCGCAGACACCTGTGCCTCTTGCTTTGTCTCTCTGAAATTCGAAGAGAGCCTGCAGAGGACTGAGTGTGCCAGGAAATCACTTCCGCTGGAAAAACAAAATAAAACCACGTGAGATACCACGAGCTTCGTGCCTCCTTCGATTTCCAGGTGTTTGGTGCTATTCATTTGATGGTCTCAATAAAACATAGCAGTGGGGTTGCCATTAATCATTTAATACTCTTAACAACTCTCCACAGTGTGTCTAGTGAGAGTTCCGGGGGCCTTTTTAAGGTCCACGAGAAACAATTGGTTCCAAGACCCATTAAATGGATTCTAGGTGGGGCCTGAGTGAGTTCTCTGGGTGCATGCTGCCCTCTAGGGGCTGACGCGAAGGGTGTAGCGCAGGATCCCAGAGGTGTGAGCCTTGTTGGGGGAATGGGGTGCTTTCCTAGACGTGTCCGATTTTTCATAAAAATGGTTCAGTCTTTTTATCCAATTGAATTTCAACTCTAGAAAAGTATATTTCATAGAAGTATCTACTATTCTGAAGGCCTTAAGCAAAGCAATATTAGGTCAGTATATTCTTTCCCCCCTTCATTTTCTTTCTAAGATCTGCCTTGAGGTGAGGTGGGAGAGAAAAAATGTACAGGCATTTAAAAAAATCAAATTACCCCAATCCCTGATTATTCAGCACAACAGTCTGCTAACCTTTATTGGGTGGCTTAACCTACTTTGGATAAGCTCTTCCTATCCATAGTAGGAATGCTTGGTACATTTAAATCTTGCCTGAATTTTACTGAAATGATAAAGGCCACAAAGTGAGGAAACTACAGAATTTGAATCCAAGTCTCCTTATTCCAGAACCTGTGGACTTTCCATTTTGCCACCAGCAGAACGTAAATACTACTTAGCTTTCTAAATCAGTGGCTATTTGCTTCTGATTTTCTACAATAACCATGGCCTTCATTTCTTTTTCTTAATAAATGGAAGTATTTATAAATAGATACACAAAATATAACAATCATACACTTTATCATTTGGCAACACATTAACCTAAAACATCAATTTTGCTAATATAGCCAAGAGCAAAAACTAAATATGAAAATTAGTGTTTTGGTACTGGCCAAAGATCAGAGAGAAATGCAAGTCCTAACGACTGAGAATGAAACAGAACAACAACACAATTTATACTAATAGAAAATAAAATTGGGCAGGTTAGACTAAGAAAAATTTTTTAAAGAGAGAGGGAGAGAGAGAGAGAGAAACAATTTTTATTTAGTTTTTCATGTGGCCTTTTGTTGCTCCGAGACTTCATTGGGTATGTGGTGCTGGGGATTTTTGAACTCACATACTTGTGTATGCCAGGCAAGTGCTTTAACCGCTGAGCCCCAAGAAAATTTTTATTAAATAATTACATAGTGAAATGAACACCTCCTGCAGCTGGGTGCTTCACACACCTCAGTAAGACAGAGCAGAATTGGGGACCTTTTTAGGTAGGACATGTGCTCCCTGGAGGTTGCTTCCGGCTGGGAAATTCTCCTTTCCCTGTGTCTCCACCACCGTATAACAGCAAAACAAAACAACATGGGCAACAAAAAGGACAGGATGGGCTATAAAACCTTGTTGCTCCAGATGCTGTGCTTGTGACGTGGAGAAAGCCAAAGCTCAGAGAAGAGAAATCATTCTCAGAGCAATGAACAGCTGCAGCTGGCACATTTACACACTTGCTCTACACTCACACACAGGCACACGCACGTGGATAACAGCATCACAGAATCTTAGATTTGGAAAGGACTCTACCAACTGGTTTTTTAATCCAGCTATCTGCCGTGCACAGTTCTTTGTCTTGCAAACTTATCATTTTTTTTTGTGAGAGAGAATCAATTTTATTTAGATTTTCATGTGGCTTTCATTGCTTCAACACTTTGTTGTGTATGTGTTGCTGGGGTTCAAACCTGAGTCCTCATGCATGCCAGGCAAGTGCTGTAAACACTGAGCCAGTGTTCCAGCCCAGGCTAATTCTTTTTTTTTTTATTACATGAATATTGAGTTACAATTGAGGGGGAAGCATTATCAAACATTCAAGAACAAATATATATATATATATATATATATATATATATATATATATATATATATATATATATATATATCTTAGTTATCCAGGGCTAATGCCATGTCATGGCTGCCCAGCTTGGGTTCCCCATGTTGCTGTTTCCCCCAGAAGAACCCCTGTGTTAAATGGATATCTCGTGGAGGTCAGAGATCTCCTTCTGAGATGATTCCCCCATTTTCCTACCCTCCAGGCTCCTAGATATTCTTCCTAAGCCCTCCCTCACAAGCTTATCATTTTTAGCAAGTTCTTGCTTAAATTACATGCACTTTAGTCTGCCCTTATTTTAACATACATTAGTCCTAACTCTGGCTGGTGCTGGTGGATTAGAATGCAAACATTTATAGATAGATGCACGTTTTTTTAAAATCCTGGTTCATTATACATAATAACAAGGAAGAACCCTATCCCCACCCCCATTTATTCCTAATGTATTGTCCATACCACATGCATACCCAGAATGATTGCTTTTCTGATGATAGCATCCTGTGATCAACAATTTTCACAATGTTTGACAGTATCTCTGTGCTGAGAAAGCTCTAAACAAGAGGTGGCTCTCTCTCTCTCTCTCTCTCTCTCTATATATATATATATACACACACACACACACATAAATATATATATGTGGGTGTATATATATGTATGTGTATATATACACATATGTGTATATATATGTATGTGTATATATATACATATATGTGTATATATATATATATATACATGCATATATATATATATACATGCATATATATATATATACCAAGCAAGTTGCTAGAGGAAGAAAAATATCTGCCACTTTGCTTAAGGTTGTCTTAGAACCTGGTCTGACATGTGCTCGTCTCTTTCAAACCAGAACTGCTTTAAAACAAACTTGGTATAAATTGGTCTGTGAGATAGGGAGAGAGAGAGGGGTGGGTGGGTGGGTGGGGGATGTGTGCGTGTTGGGTCTCTTGTTTGCCATAATCATTTACCTGCTATCTAACCTAGTACCTCCTGTTACAACTTTAGGGTCATTTCTCTAGCCCAGACCTCAATCAAAATGTAGTGGGGGCTACTCAGCACCTCCACATCCTCTTCACTGGCTCTTGTTCCTTTTAGATGTTTGAGGAACTTCTTTTTCTATAGAGAGCTTTCTTTTGGTTTCTTTCTCTAGTATTTTATAAATTTTGTTCTCTTTCTCTGAAGCCTATTGCTTAAGTTATAGGTTCAGAAAAAAAGGAGATATGGCATCTGTCACCTTTAAGGCTGGACATAGAGAATCATCACAATGAAATGTTCTTTGCAATGCATATTGGAGTTTTTGTTATTTCTCGACTACACTAGATTTCTTATGATATCTTCTGTCCAGTGTTGTCATCCTGTTCTCATTTTAAACTAACTGAAGATCAGAGCACTTAATAATGCTGAGGGCTGTATTAACTTGTTTACACATAAAGAACTAAATAACCCACAGAGAGTGAACATAGAAGAAATTTACGAAGAAAAATGCCATGTCTTGTTTTCTCTCTTCCCATGGAGAGCAGTTTGGTTCTAATTCAAGGTCAGGAATGGTTTATGATCTCCCCAACCCAGGCTCAAACCTAGTCATCCCAATAAGGAAAGTGTTAGAAGCCTGAAGTGCTTCTCAAACCAATGTCTAGTTCAGGCCCTGTTATGGTTTGGATGAAAAGTATCCCCCAAAAGCTCAATATGAAAGACTGTGCAAAATGATTGAGAGGTGAAATGATTGGGTTATAAGTGCCCTAACCCAATCAATGAGTTAATTCCCTGCTAGGGATTAACTGGCAACCGCAGCTGGTAAGGTGTGAATGTGTGAATGGAGAAGGTAGGTCATTGGGAGTGTGCCTTTGGAGTACATATTTTGTATGTGGCATGGAGTTTCTCTCTGCTTCTTGGAACCATGCCTTCCGCCATGATGATCAGCCTCACCTTGAGCCCCAAGGAATGGAGCCAGCTGTCTACAGACTAAGATCTCTGACACTGTGAGCTCCAAAATAAACTTTCCCTCCTAAAATTGTTCTTGTTGGGTTCTTAGGTCACAGCAATGAAAAAGCTGACTAAAACAGACCCCTTCTAGGAAGGCCTAGTCATAGAGCATCACTACTTCACTCCTCACCTGCATTTTAGATTTATTTCCTGAAATACTTCTGTGAACTGAGCATCACGCTAGGTACTGGGATACAGACGTGGACACAATTTTTGCGGTCCCTGTCTTCATGGCAAATGAGAGAAGTAATTAGGGAATTACAGAACTGCAGTGAGAGCCATGCTGGTGAAGCAGAGGGCTGTGTGGAGACCAAGCAGTACTGTGTGGATCCCCTGAAGCTGGCCTGGCCTGGGGGACAGTTGGAGGAAACATCTATAAGGAGGATATATTTGAGTCAAGGTCTGAAGGATCGTTTAAAGTTAGAACAAAAGAGAAAAGTATGAAGAATTAGAAAGAAGGCTAGGGATGTAGTTCAATGTTAGAGTACTCAACTAGCATGTTTTGTTTTGTTTAAAAGAGAGGAGGACAGTGAGAGAGAGAGAAAGCATCAACTTTAGTTTTTCATTTGGCTTTTGTTGCTGTGACATTTCATTATGTACATGGTGCTGAGGTTCAAATCCGTGTCCTTGAGCATGCCAGGCAAGTGCCGTAACCAATGAGCTGCTGCTCCAACCCCACTAAGAAAGTCTTGAGAATTCATGAAGAATATTCACCTCTTTAAGTTTTTATTTATTTTTCCACCTGGCCCTTGTTTCCCTGACACTTAGTTGTGTATGTGGTGCTGGGGTTTGAACCCTGGTCCTTGTGCACTCTAGGCAAGTGCTCCAATCACTGAGCCACTGTTCCAGCCCATGACTAATATTCTTTGACCTAAAGTACTAAAAAAATTTACTTAGTGCTTCTGTTAAGTTATCTTATTTATGTCATCAGTAGTAGCTTATGAGTTCTGAAGAATTATCAGTTAATATAGTCTTCTGTGAATGTGAAATACAGGTAGTGTTAGTCTGACAATTTGGAGATCATGGATGACTTTGATGCTGATTCGAGTAAGTTTATGGAAGACCAGAGGATTTCTTTGACCAATAAAAGTTAGCAGCAACAGGAATTGCTCATTAATTATAGATAACTCTAAGACTTGACAAAATGTAAAACATTAGTGTTCAAACATTTGGTAATAGGCAACACAGGACTGATCACCAAGAAAAGGAAAATAAACCAAACCAGTTTTAGGATCTTACTGTTGAGAGACAGCTTTGGACCACAGTATAGTTTTCAGGTCGTGATGTTTTCAGGGAGTGGAACCTCCCAAATTTAATATTCATGTCCAGTTAAGGAGATCAAGATCATTGGGAGGCTAAGGAAGAAGGATCACAAGTTCAAAGTCAGCCTTAGTAACTCAGTGAGGCCCTAAGAGCAACTTGGTGAGACCCTGTCTCAAAGTAAAAAATAAAACCAGGCTGGGGATGTGGCTCAGTAGTTAAACACCTCTGGGTTCAATCCCTAGTACACCCCCGCTCCACCAAGAAAATAAATATTAAAATTTGAGAATGTCAAGATGGCTAGAATATATAAGGCAATGTAACAGAAAGGATGATGCCACACAGAGAAAAAGGTCTGAAGATCTGAACAAGTATTCTCCTGAATACCTCTTTGGCTAAGTACTGATCTAAACTTTCTTAACAGAAAGTTCACCAAGACTAGGGAAAAGTTGTAAGAATGATTTCTGGAGGCCACACAGTACTTAGAATAGCCAAAATAATTTTGAGGAAATAAAGTGATAGGATTTAAGTTACCTGATTTCATAACTTACTGTAGGGCTACAGTAATAAAAAAAAAGTGTAGCATTGGTTCAAGTATAGACATATAGATCACCAGAGCATAACAGAGCATCCAGAAACAGGCCTACATGTGTAATCAATTGATGTTTAACAAAGGTACTGGGATAATTCAAAAGGAAGGGACAGTGTGTAACAATGGGCCATTCATCTATTTTAACAGTTGGGAATACAAAGTATAAGGAAACACACTGATGAGGTAACTGGATATGTATATGGAAAAAAAACAAACCTCAACTTTTATTTCCCAACAAAAATGAACTTTAAATGAATCATAGACTTAAACATATGAGCTGAAAGTATAAAACTTCCAGAAAAAAATATTCCTGACCTTGGGTTTAATGAAGATGTCTTAGAGCATAAGCTTGAATAAAAAGAAATCATCAATAAATTGACTTCTCCCAAATTCAAAATTTATGTTCTTTGAAAGATATCATTGGGGCTGGAGCAGTTGCTCAGTGGTTATGGCACTTGCCTGGCATGCACAAGGACCTGGGTTTGAACCCCAGCACCACATACACAACAAGTGTTGGAGCAGCCAAAGCCACATGAAAACTAAATGAAATTGATTCTCTCTCTCTCTCGCTCTCTCTCTCTCTCTCTCTCATCATCCCTCTCTCTTAAAAAAAAGATATCATTAAGGAAATAAAAATGCAAGTCATTGACTAAAAGAAAATATTTGCAAATCTCATGTCTGATAGAAGAGAAGATTTCTTCCCGGAATATCATAAAGTACCAATCACTCAATAACAGAAAGATAAACAGCCTGTTTTTGTTTTGTGGATTTTTTTTCTTGCACATGCTAGCAACTGGTCTACCACTGAACTACACTCTAGCCCTATTTGTTTGCTTGTTTATTTTTAAAAGGGCAGAGGACTTGAAGAGGCGGATCACCAAAGGAGATATCTGATGGCAAACAAGTACATGAAAAGAGGCTCAATATCATTAGCTATTAGATAAATGCAAATTTAAAACATTATGAGGTGTCCCTACAACTCAAGAGAACGACTGATATCTTATATCTTAAAAGACTGAAATCTCAGGGTTGTTAAGGATGTGGAACAACTAGACCTATCATTCTAGTTTCATTTGTATGGAAAATACAAAATCGTACTGCTAATTTGGAAAACAGTTGGAAGTTTCTTTCTTCTTTCTTTCTTTCTTTCTTTCTTTCTTTCTTTCTTTCTTTCTTTTTAAGAGAGAGGGACAGTAAGGGAGAGAGAAAGAGGGAAAGAGAGAAACAATTTTATTTAGTTTTTCATGTGGCTGTCACTGCTCCAAGACTTTGTTGTGTATGTGGTGCTGGGGTTTGAACTCATGTGCTCGTGCATGCCAGGCAAGTGCCATAACCGTCGAGCCACCGCTCCAGCCCCATGGAAGCTTCTTTTACAATGAAATGTATATTTATTATGTGACCCAGAAATTCAATTTGTTAAGTATTTACTCAAGAGAAGTGGAGGCATAATCTACACACAAAGATTTGTTTATGAATGTTCGTAGCAGCTTTATTCATAATAGCTAAAAGTTGGTAATGACTCAAATACCTACCTACTGGTGAACTGATAAATTGTGGTATATTGATACAGTGGCACAAAACTCAGCAATTAAAAGAAGCCAAGAACTAAATTAATAATTCACTTATTATTCTGACTGAAAGAAGTCTAACAAAAAGGCTATGCACTTTATGATTTCATTAATATAAATTAGGGAAAAGACATAACTATAGTTACAGAAGGATCAATTATCACCCACCAGAGGCTGAGGGTGAGGAGACGGAATTGATTGCAAACAGGCATTTGGGAACTTGGGGGCATGATGGAAAGGTTCTATATCGTAATTGCCATTATTGCTACATGACTGTTTACAGTTGCAAAGCTCATCAAATTAGTAAATTTTGTTATGTGCAAATTCTCCTTTGATGATAGTTATGACAAAAGAGAATGGAAGAAGAGAAAATGAAGATTGAAGATATACAAGTATTTGGAGTTTTGTTAATAAGGGACAGTAGTTGCCAAGTGAAGGAGGTTCAAGAGAAAATATTTATTTTTAAGATGGGGGGAAAGCAGCATGTATGTATGTGGATGGGAATGATGCAGCACCAAAAAAACCATAACACAGAAGCAAAAGAACAAAATCACCAGAGTGATGAAGGAAACAGGAGTGCAGACTGCTTGTGTGCACTAACTGCTGGGGTGACAGAAACTCAGAGCACTTGCTGTTAAGACTGTAATGTGGCTATGGAGTCTGTGGATGTCCTGCCTTCTGGTGCTTTCGGTTTTCACAGGGATCTAGAAACCTGAGAGTAAGGGTGGGAAAGGAGGCAGATAGAGGAAGATACTGAGAGAATGAATGGGCTAGAGACATCTCACACAGTGGCCTGGCAACATTAAGGACTATTTTGAAGTTGGTGGTCATAAATTCAAAGTGAGACCAGCCAATGTGGTTGTGTGTTTTTCTCCAGTCTTGTGCTGCCTGGGTGCTGGTGTACATTAGCTAGCAGAGTTGCACTTAACAACAACCATAATTTTGCCACAAGTACAATGAAGTGAGGGGGGTAAGGGAGCTGAGGGTATATACAAGGAGTTATTCCATGATTTGTTGTGGAGCTTAAGTTTGGTGGGGAAGGAATTGAGTGCATAAAGGATTGGGGGATTCTGAAAGGTAGGACCCAAGAATTGGAATCAAAAGTCTTAAAGATGGGGCTAGAGTGGTGACTCGGTGGTTACTGCACTTGCCTGGCATGCTCAAGGACGAGGTTTGAACCCCAGCACCATGTACACAATGAAATGTTAGAGCAATGAAAACCACATGAAAAACTAAATAAAATTGATCCGCTCTCCCTCTCCCTCCCTCTCTCTCTCTCTCTCTCTCTCTTAAAAGAAAAAAAATGCCTTAAAGATGGGGACTGGAGTCATGGCTCAGCGGTTACAACACTTGCCTGGCATGCACAAGGATTCAGGTTCAAACCCCAGCACCACATACACAGCTAAGTTTCAGAGTAACAAAAGCCACATGAAAAACTAAATAAAATTGATTCTCTCTTTTAAAAAAAGTCTTAAAGGTATACAAGTTGTACATAGCACTTCAGCCAACAATCCATATTTCCTTAAGAAACATTGATACAGGGGCTGGAGTGGTGGCTCAGTAGTTACAGAGCTTGCCTCGCATTAGCTAGTACATGGGTTTGAACCCCAGCACCACGTATATTACAAAGTGTCAGAGCAATGACAGCCACATTAAAAACTAAATAAAATTGATTCTCTCTCTTACTGTCCTCTCTCTTAAAAAAAAAAAAAGAGAGAAGAAACACTGATGCAAATGCAGAATACCTATAAGTATTTCAGTTCAGTATTTTATTTAACAGTAAAAATTGTATTATATATGTAATACAATTATATAAATATTCACTACTTGAGACAGCTAAATTATGATCCTAAATTAAAAACAGACTGATGGCTGGGTGTTATCTGGGAGCTGGACTGACAAACTTATTTGCTGGCATTTCTGTTATCTGTCCTTGTGTTTTTCTGATATCCATATTATGAGTAGACTCCTTACAAAAAGTAATAAAACAAATAAAAACAGTTGAGATCCTGCTCTGCTTTTTGCCATCCTATATATGAGTCATGGAAGAATAGTCTCCATAGGAATGGCTCAAAGATTAAGACAGTAAACGCAGTGCCCTGTCTTGTTCCTGACAATCACTGCCCATGGTGAGCTCTGGAACCATCCTGTCTGCCTATAAAGTTGACCATCTCCCAAATGTCATCAAGAGCCTTTGGCAAGGCTGGAGCACTGGCTCGTCGGTTATAGCGCTTGCCCAGCATGTGCAAGTACACAGGTTCAATCCCCAGCACCCACGTATGTAACTAAGTGTCAGAGCAACAAAAGCCATGTGAAAAACTCAATAAAAATTGATTATCTCTGTTTCTCTCTCTCTCTCTCTCTCTCTCTCACTGTCCTTCTCTCTTAAAAAAGAGAGAGAGAGAGCCTTTGGCATAGTTACTGTGTACAGTAATAGGAAAAGATAACTCCTGAATTCTTCTGGAATCTGTAATATAAAGTCTAATATATAGGTATATAGCATAGGTTTAATGTTGTATTTGCAGTGCATACTTTACAGTATGAAATATTTCTTCTTCTAGAAGTTAGAAGGAATGATTGATATTGTAAGCATGCATAATAGTTGGCTATCAATTCAACATTTAATACCATAAATTCTTATCCAAAATTTCCACTGCCCCTTTCTGCATGTGACATCAAGCTAATCATGTGGTTATGCTTTTGTCACTTAAATATGAGAGGCAGTGCGTGCCGTTTTGAAGCAAAAGTTAATGGTCACCTTATGGATCTGCAGTATTACCTTTCGCTCCACCAGGGGACTGAATTGTTCTATATAGCAGATTAATCATTCTGCCTGAGTCACAGAATGAAAACGAACTGAAGCAGAGCCTCAGGGATATGTACTATAAATAAGAAACACAGATTTGCAGTTAAGTCACTGAAGTGTTGGGGTTGTGTGTTTCTGCAAAACTTCATCCTGACTATTCTGATGATGTATTGGATATAATGTAAAAGCTTTAAGTACATTCATAGAAGTACCAGTACTATTCAGTGCTAGCTCTCAGACACTTTCCATGCTTTTAGTAGTCATATTATTCAGTAGATGACATTATCTGTAGATAAAGATTGAAGAGTCTGGGGTTGTCAGTGTGATAGCCAAGATTCAATTCAAAATCAAGGCTGATTGATCCCCAAGTCCATGCTTCCTTTGCTCTGTCATATGGCCTTATAAGTGAAAGAGTTCTGAACTTATTTGCAATTTGACAGCATGAACCCTTTGGAATTCTTCCTCTTAGTTAGAGAATGCCATGTAAGAGAGTAGGAATTCTGAAAATGGAATCATTTGAATAAAGTAAGAGTTGGGTGACTTGTGGAGGAGGGCATTTTCCATCAAAACAGTCTCCAAAGTTCCAAGGCGGGAATGTGGAGGCTGGGTGGTGACAAAACAGACTTCCTTGAGATGATGCTCCACCACAGAGCTTTCCCTGGAGGAAAGCTTTGGACAAGAGCCACGGAGTTATAGGAAGGTATGGCCTGGGCGAAGCAACCATAGACAGGGTCCACAGGGTTAGGGTCACCTGAAAGATTAAGAGAGTTCATCTGGATTATTTTGGTGGACATTTTGGTCTTTGTCTTCCTTATCCACAAAGATGAGCTATTTTTAAAAACACGTTTAACTGATAAATAAATATTGTATATTTAAGATATACAACATGGTGATTAAATATGTACATCATGTAATTATTATCACAATCAAACTAATACACAGATCACTATCCATGCACTACTTTACTCAGAAATTGTTTAGCTTATAACTGAAATTTTATTTTCTTTGAATAACATTTTACTATTTTCCCTATCTTCCAGACCCTGGTAACCATAATTCTGCTTTGTTTCTTAGAATTTGACTCTTTTAGATTCCACACATGAACGAGATCATATAGTATTTGCCTTTCTCTATCGGGCATATTTCACATAATGTCCTACAGGTCCATCCACATTGTCTCACATGGCAGGATTACTTTCTTTTATGGCTGAATAATATTCCTCTGTGTATGTGTATATATGATATGGAGTTAATATCCTAAATATTAGGATATTTGGGAATATCTCCCATTCTGTAGGATGCCTTTTCATTGTGTTGATTGCTTTCTTTGCTGCACAAATGATGAACCACTGTTACATCTTTGCAAAAAAAAAAAAAAATGCTCTCCTGCCCTCTATCACATCTAAATCAGAAAGATAAGTGGGTTTTTTGTTTGTTAGTTTGTTTTTAGAGAGAGGGACAGTAAGAGAGAGAGAGAGAGGGAGGGAGAGTGAGAGCGAAAGAGAAAATCAATTTTATTTAGC
The DNA here is from genome assembly GCA_004027875.1 of Aplodontia rufa. Lineage (NCBI taxonomy): Eukaryota > Metazoa > Chordata > Mammalia > Rodentia > Aplodontiidae > Aplodontia > Aplodontia rufa. The sequence goes on along the minus strand of PVKS010019829.1, from coordinate 18,575 downwards.
TTTTCATGTGACCTTCATTGCTCCACCACTTCGTTGTGTACATGATGCTTGGGTTTGAACTCATGTTCTCACACTTGCCAGGCAAGTGCCGTAACAGAGCCTTGCTTCAGCCCCTAGAGAAGTTGTTTACTTCCCTGTGGCCCCATGGAATCAGTAGTTGCTAAGCGGATAGGGTTCTCAACTTCCTTGGAGCCGAGATGCCTTCCTTGCCCTAATCTAGGTTCCTAAGCCAAGGTTCCTCAGTGTCTCTCTGTAGTCTGCAAACCAGTCTGGCTGAGGTATCATATGGTGACGATGATGGGAGAAAGTTAATGCTACACAGTCTACAGAGGCGTTTTTCAGAGGGTTTGAAGCCAACAGAAAACATTCTAAGAGTGGTTCTGAAGTAATCATTTACCTGTGTTCTAAGGTTTCACAGACATGGGATTTGGGCAGTGGAGTTTGCAAAAGTCCGTGATTTACCAGTGGCTGGTAAAGTAGAGCTTCCCTGGAAACATTGTAGTCCTGTTCAAACTCGTGTCCTGCCAAGAAAGGATCAAACAGCCAGCTGCTTCTATCTATATCCTTTGTCCTTCTACTTAGTTTGGTTTTTACCTTGTTAGTGGCAGAACCCATTGTTGTTGTTCCCAATGCATGATTCTTGATAGACAGGAAATGTCCCAGGCTACAGAGAAGGGGAAACTGAAGAATAAAGGGTAATTGTTCTTTCCAAGTCAATATGATCTGTCATTTCTCTTTGTGGTTACAGTTTACAATGGTACAGATGAGATTTCTTCCTTGCACTTTAATAGCTTGCCTGAGTCTCCTATTCGTTATACCAGTATTTTATTAATGAGAAACCAAATGTCATCCTGAAAACAACTAGACTGGGGATGTGGCTCAATGGGAGAACACTTGACTAGCATGTACAAGGCCCTGGGTTCAATCCCCAGCACCACAAAAACAAAGAAACAACAAACAAGAAAAACAACTAGATTTAGGAGCATAGCTTGTTAACACATTGTGGTGTCCACATTATGTTACAAGATACTGTGTTCTCAGCTACATAAATGTTTATAGCAGCTCAATTTACCATAGCTATGGAACCAACCCAGATGCCTCTCACTGGGTGAATGGATTAAAAAACTGTGAGATTTATATATAAATATATAAAAATATATTTATATATATATATACACACACACATACATACATATACACATACACAACTGAATTCTACTCTGCTATTAGACAGAATGATATCATGCCTTTAGCAGCCAAATGGATAGAAATGGAAAAAATTATGCTGAGTGAAATATCCCAAACTCAGAGACTTAGGGGGCAAATGTTTTCCTCTCATATGTGGAACCTAGTATAAAACCTAAGACAGATGATAGTCAGCTGAGTTTAATAAACTCACATAAGCTGGGGGAAGCATACCTATGAAGGTGGGGGGGAAAGGGAGGGTAGGGAAGGATAAGGGGAGGTTATTAATACAACGGGGAATACTCAACTCCTGTTAGAAGCCTAGCTATACACAGGCAGTCAGAGAAACTCAGAAATGTCAATAATTATTATACATGTATATGTTCATTTCAAACTGTAGTATGGTGGGATTACAGAGGAGACATGAGTTCAGGGAATGGATGAAGTTGGGTAGATCCTGGTCTAGGATCAGCCTTAACTTACTATCTCACTATGTCAATATCCATGTATGCATGACTATGTAATGACAATTCCCTCCAATGTGTAAGACTATGTTGAACTAACAAAAAAAATATAATGTGTCCTTTGGGAATGAGAAAAACAAAATATCTGTCTGATATGAGTATAACAAGTGGGATTATGAATCATAGTTTTTCTTTGTCTTTAAGAAAAAGAACATGAGACTGGGCATGGTGGTGGACACCTATAATCCCAGCAACTTGGGAGGCTGAGGCAGGAGGATCACAAGTTCAAAGCCAGCCTTGGCAACTTAGACCCTAAACAACTTAGTGAGACCCTGTCTCAAAATAAAAATATATAAAAATAAAAGGACTGGGGATGTGGGTCACTGGGTAAGTACCCCTGGATTCAATTCCTATCTTTTTAAAATATGAAAGTTTAAAATCTTATTCAGATCCATTTGCAAGTGTATTATAAATAATTTTGTATATTTTCATAATTAAAATGTATTGTGGATTTAGGTTGTTCCATTATTGGCATACCTGAAGAATTTAGGAATATGATCTCTTTTTTTTTTAATCACTGATAACTTCAGTGATTAGAGGGAGAATCCTTGTAGTTTCCCCTGGAGAATAATATTCTGGAATCTCTATTTTGTTTTGTTAATGCTCCTTGTTCTTACATGGTCCCATGTTGATAAAACGATTGGCCTTATTTAAGATAATGTTTAATCTATAAATACGAGCAATAACAAAATCTACCCTGCCTCTATGCTTTAACTGGAGTTAAATATGAAACATTCCCAGCAGGGAAATAGGAGCATGTTGAACACTTGGTCAGACAGATAATTGAATTCATCAATATGATTAGGCAAGAAAAACAGTTCCCCAGAAACAGCATTTGGTTCTTTACTCACCATATAAGGGTTTTTTTTTTTCCTTTCCTGGTGTTTTATACCTGTTACTCTGAATTTCAGTTTGAAATAAAAATGGTTTTTTTTGTCATTACACTGATGTTTATGTGATATCTGTATCAGACTCTGAGAGGTTATGATTCAGGGTTACTTTTTTTTTTTTTTAAAGGAGTAGGATTTATTTAGGAAGAAGAGCAGAGACTCCACAAGGCGGAGGGGCACCTGGAAGCAGGACACCCGATTCAGGGTTACTTCTAATTCAGAATTTAAACCCAAGCTGATAACTCCTTTAGGGATGGAGGAATTGCTGTTTAATACACTCTCTTTCAGCAGAGGTGGAGGAAAAAGGTATAATACGAAGAAGGCATCTCAGGTGAGAGATTCAAGGCCCCTTTTAATGAATTTTCTTTTTTCTTTTTTTTAAAAGAGAGAAGGACAGTGAAAGATAGAAAGAGAGACCGAGCAAATCAATTTTTATTGAGCTTTTCGCATGGCTTTTGTTGCTCTGACGCTTAGTTGTGTATGTGGTGCTGGAGTTTGAACCTGTGTACTTGCGCATGGCAGGCAAGCACTGTAACCACCGAGCCACTGCTCCAGCCCCTTTAATGGATTTTCTTGACACTTTTGTCTCCAATTTAATTTGCAAACAGCTTTAATTCCCCTTTCTAGTGAATTCTGTCAAGTACCCTATCCAGTCTCTAGGAAGTGGGGTAGCACAATTGGTATTAGGGAGAGAGAAAAGAGCCCAGGAACTTTTGGAAAAGCATTTGAAAACCTGTTGACTCATAAGGGACCACCCAGTCAGAATGCAGAAGCATGACTGAAGTCCCCTCTGATGTTCCTGCCATCTCTTCCTACTCATAGAAGCCATGTGAAACTATAGCAGCTTTTGAAATCACATGACCTCAGTGTAGAACTAGGGATTTTTCTTATTAGTCCATAGGGCAGTTTATTGAAGAGAAAATGATCTTCTACCTCTTATTTGTGATGATGTTACTTTCCTGAATAAACATTAAAATTTCTATACTGGACAAGGTTGGAAAAAATAAGAATCTCTGAACCTGGAATTTTGTGGTAGATGAAGAGAGGAGTTGGGATAGAAGAAGAACTTAACTGTTGAATAGCCTGAACAATTCTTGTTCTTCTTCTGAAGTTAAATCATCACTTTGATTCAGCATGGAAGGGAAGATTGTTAGCTTCTTTGGTGAACTTAAATACTTAGTATACAACTTCTGAGCCCAAAGAAGATAGGGCAATGACATACTCCCTTAGTTATTAGTATATATGTGGGTGGGTGTGGTCAGAGAGGAGTAAACAGGTATAGAATTAGAATTCTGAAAATAATTAAGGAACCATTTATTAAATCCCCACCAACCATATGGCTTAGAAAAATGGTAAATAACCTGGAAGAACACAATCACATCCATAGCAATTGCCATTCCCTGGGATAGGGACAGTACTTTCTCATTATTCTGAGAGCTCCTTTGTCTGTTGTTCATGATTACAGATAACCTGCACAGGCTGCTTAACTGAATCACCCAGAACAGATAAACACCATTAACAAAATATTCAACCATACCAAACTTGTAACTATCCCACCTGAACATCTTATTCACAAGTCAGAACTGTTTTTAAAGTAGTAAATGTGTGTGTGTGTGTGTGTGTGTGTGTGTGTGTGTGTGTGTGTGTCTGGGGGGAGACAAGGAAAATTAATCTTGTCAACAAGGTAAGAGAATAATAAACATCTAAACACCATTGTTAGAAAAGAAGGTTTAGGCTAACCTGGGCTCAAATAACTTCCTTCTAACCCATCAGTTCAAATAACTTCCTTCTAACCCTTCGGTAGCACATTATCTAAGATTCTAAAGTGCTAAATTGGTCAGATAAGAGATGTGCTAAGATGTAAGATCTTCTGAACAAAGAGGAAAGAAAATTGAAGTGAAAATTGCAATCTCCACCTGCAAGAGACTTAAGTGAGATGAAATGAAAATGTTTACAAAGGAAGAAAAAAGAGAAAATGTGAAGAGGATGGTATTTACTAATAAAGATGAAACTGGAGATGTAGGAAGGAAAAGGACGACCAGAGAAAGGGCGACGAAAGCCAAAGTCATAAAGCTCCACAGGGATCTCGGCCTGGGGGGTTGGGAAAAGCTTAGGGGAGCTTATCAGAGCCAACAGCAACTCTACTGAACACTGAGTGGACAATCTACAGCAAGACAGCAGCAGCAGATGTTTTTTTTTCTGGAAGAAGAATGGAAAAATGATAGTCACAGGAGAATACAGTGACCTACAGACAAAAGCTATGTTTCATTGATAGCTGGACAAGAATACACACAAATAGATCTAGGGGAAGCACAGAGGTTGTGTCCAAAAGTTAGAGGTTTGGTGTATGGGGGTGGAATAGGGAAACAGAGGGTGGGGAGGAGCTATAGAACATGTCTACAGAAGCATCTGTGAGGGAAGTAACCAGGACTGCCCACTGAGAGCAAGAGAACATAAAGAATGGAAAATCATTCCCACCATGTGGTTAAAGGTGTACATCTGAAACTAGACTGCTTGGGTTCAGAGCCTCTCTATCACTTACTAGCTGTATGACCCTACACTAATTACCTATAACCTCTTTGACCTTCAGGCTCCTCATTGTAAAGTGTGGGTAATAGTACTATCTCATGAAGTTGTTGTGAGGATTGAATGAGATAGTATGTGGAAAAAACTCAGAATATTGCCTGGTATGCAGAAATTAATAAATGTTAGCACCTCCTGTGCTATGTGATCAGCCTCTGGGAGTGACCCTGAACTGCACAGAGTGCAGTTGGTGTGCTCTCACATCCTTGCAGATATTGTCTATCCGTAAGATACTGTTTGATGATTTCATAATATTTCTATGGTCATATCAAGATGACAATTGTCCTCCTTGACAGCAGCTTGTAAGGTGGCTACATGTGAGTTAAGCTGAGGACAAAGGTAACTTTCTTTGAGGTTTATAACAACTTTGGACATCACCTGCTCCTGCTCCCATCAATTGAGCCTCACTTTAAACAGGATAAACACCATGTAAGATTTCTGAGAGATCAACTGTGAAAGTGACTAGGAAAAAGTGTGGAACACAGTAAGTTCCAATCAAAGTTTTCTGAATGTGAATCTGCCTTGTGGTGTCGATGATGGGTGACAAGTCTGAGATACTTTCCTCTGGGGCGGGTACTCTTAGCTGTTTTCACAGCTGCTGGTGGAGAGGCCTTGGGTTTGGCTCCTGTCAGAACCTGGAAGAATTGACCTCTTAGGTCACACGCGAAATTGATGTTTATCTGTTCCAGCATATCACAGGTGTGAACAGAAAAAAACATGTCTATGACAGCCTGGGTCTCTAAAATGCATTGACATGAGGTGAGATGCATTTTACATTTTCCTTCATGGTTTTTCCTCTCTGAAGGAAGGACCCTTCAAAAGGGAAAGGAGTGAAAAGAAGAGAGTAATCTCGCTTATACATTATGTTTCCTGGTGCTACTGTCATTGGAAACTGCTGTTCTCCTTCTGCCTAGGACACAACTGGCAGGCTGGCTAGGCATCTTGCTGTGACTCTAACCATCTTCCTGGGAAGCAACTGACTATGTCTTATTGGTTAGAAATCTGTCTCACCATTTAGAACCATGATGAATTTGATTGAATTTGATACTGCCTCTCAAAAAAGAAAAAAAAAACCCTCTTGGTTAAGATAGTCTCTCCATGGTTCAAATCCCTTAATCCTATGGGATCTAAGTCCATATTTAATAGGCCCTGTCCACTTTGCATACTCCAAGGTCTTTCTCTGGGGCTCTAGGTAAAGAAAAAGCAAGGAATTGGACAGGTAGTACTCTTTTTTAACTTTCTCCTTTAGAATATTTAAGAGTTCTTTGTCACCACCAATGCATTAAGTAAGGTATGACTCTTTACTATCACTCTTGAAGGAAGAATATGGAAGAGCCAAGCACTCAGCCAGCTGACTACAGTCTTCAGAAATCCTTTCCTGCTTTTCTTTCCCCATCTGCTCTGTCAGGGTTAACTGGGAAGCCCCTGGCAGGTCCCAATATATGTCCTACAATGTTCAGGCTCCCTCCCCAGCAATCATTTAATAGAAAGGGGTTTTATGATACAAATTTGATAATCTCCCATGCACACTGGCACTGTTCTAATTGAAGTTGTAAGCCCATAAAATTCAAGCCCTTTGTCTTCCTGAAGGCCACAAGGTTTAAAAGATACTATTGTCCTGCCTAACACCCACTACATTGTCACCAGGGACTGATTAAACAGAGTCCTGAATCCAAACAGTGCGGATTTTGTCTAGGTCCTTTTCAGGCCTGACAATGCCCTTTTCAGTTCCCAAGACAAAAAGAGGTTTAAGGAACGAGATTCTTCTAAGATAACCGCATCCATATGGAAGGCAAGGTGGCCAGCAGCTGAGACCCAAACACCCCACTCCCATCCCTCTCTGCCCTCCCCACTTCCCCCCCCCCCAAACCCCAGGTGATAACACTGCCTCCCTGCCTCCTCTGAGAAAGCTAGGGCCTCTAACAGTTGCAATGCCTACCATTCACAGACCGCAGAGGGGCTCCTGTTCCCTTCCCCTGGATCTGATTCCCCAAAACTGCTTTCCTCAGGCGCACCTTCCTGCAAATCGGCGCTGGAGACCCAGACGCCACTTCTCCAGAGAGTGATTTGCCTGGAAGGCCTTCCAAATACCAAGGAGCAGTTGCAAACCCCAGGGGTGGAACACTAGCTCCTGGAGCCTAGAGAGTACAGGGAGCGCAAGTAAAACTAAGCCTACTAAGGGACCCCGCCCCATTGTCCCGCCACCGAGTCTCCCCCAGTTGATCCTCCCACAGCAGGTAGCCTGGGCTCGCCAGGGCCGCCCTAAGGCAGTTTTGAGCGCCAACGTCTTTTGAATTCTTTACGCCTACCGTCCCGACCCCACTCCACCTCAGCTAAGCGCCTCACGAACGGAGGCCAAAAAAAAAAAAAAAAAAAATCCCAGCAGAGTGTGGTGACTAACTGCGGGTTCCAAGTTTCTAGGTGCTCTTCGGGTCCGGAGCTCTGGGCATCCAACCTGGCTGGCACGTCTGCGGAGACTCTCATTACCCCTCATGGCACACGGGGATGAGATTTGGGGTTTCAAACGCCAGTAGCTCCGGGAGCCCAGAGGGGCTACAGCAACACTCTGCGACCCAGGCTGCCACACTCGGACAGGCTTCCAAGGATTGGTAGCTTTCTTCCCTCCACTCCCACATCTTTCTAAAGACAGGCTGCTACCTGTCCTTCGTCCCTAACAGCTGGTCAAGCAGCCCGGAGCGTGGCTGCCACTTACATTCCCAGCAGAAGCGCGGGAGACCCAACCCTACACATTTTATTCTCACCACAAAAAGGAAAAATACTCTATTTCTTTCAAAATAAGTTGCTTCCCATACAAATGGCTATTTAAAATATACAAATAAGAATCAATAAAATCTAGCTCTGGGGCTTGCGGCCCAGGGAAGGGGAGATCTTGGCGAAAGCTCCCTGCGTCTGCTCCCGCGACGGATGGAGAGGGCGGGCCTGGGTACCCCGGAGGTGGGGCCTGTAGGAAGGGGCCTGCAAGGAAGGGGCCCCAGAGACCTCCTGCGGCCACACAGCGTGCTGCAAAGTCTGGGGTAGCCCCAAGTACTCGGTAGCGGCCTCACCAGTTCCAGGAGACCAGGGCTGGGGGCGCTAAGTGCTGGTAGGCAGGGAAGAGGCCGATCGCTGAGCCCGGCCCGAAGGCGGTATAGCCCGGCAGAGTGCAGGCAGCGGACGCGGGAGCGCTGCACTTGTCCTGGGCCAACACCGTGCCCGCCTCACCACTGCCGCCGCACGCCTGCCGGTCGTGCACCAGCACCGGCACCACCACGCGGCGCAGCAGGCTGGGCGGAGCGTGCAGCTCCGTAGAGGCTGCCAGGTCCGGAGACTCCGCGGCCCCCGGCGCTCGAGCCCGTTTCAGCTTGTAGCGATGGTTCTGGAACCAGATCTTGACCTGAGTGGGCGTGAGGCGGAGCAGGCGCGCCAGCTGTTCACGCTCGGGTGCAGACAGGTAGCGTTGCTGCCGGAAGCGCCGCTCCAACTCCAATGTCTGCGCCTTGGAGAACAGCACCCTCCGCTTCTTCCTCTTCTCGGCGTCGGAGCCCGGAGACGCAGGCTGAGCGGACGTCCGGGGCGACGAGTCTGGCGGGCTAGTCTCCAGGCTGCTCTCGTCCGAGGCTAGGAAGGCAAAGGGCACAGACTGGTGAGACGCTGGCCTCTCCGAGCGTCTCCCTTCTTGGGAGGGCACTGAGCCGCGAACCGGACTCGCGCACGACTTTCGGAGCGATGCTGTTCCCTATAACGGGTTCACCTCTGGGCACCCAACTGCTGACATTCAGTGGCCTCATTCACACCATAATAGCTCACCAGGTGTAAAATAGTGCCTCTAAGAGACCCACCCCAGGACCTTGTCAAAATAGTCTCACTGGCTGCTGCGCTGGCAGGCAAGCCGGTTCACCAAAAATGGGCCACCTCCCGGTCCATTGCAAGTTTGCCGAGATTCGCAAAGCCTTGAAAGGAGACATATAAGGAAGGTGTTTTAAATAAATATTGCGACCCTTAGGAATCCCCAAGCACAGAAATTAAAATGTCCGGCGCTAGTGCCCAGGGCAGGAATCTACTCAGGATGTGCCAACCCGGACGCAAGACATAGGGATTTGAGAACCGGGCCTCTGTTCCAAGACTGAGGAAATCTAGACTCTGTGCTGGGATTTCGGCTTCCCACTCTGTCAGGGGTTCGACTTTGGTTTTGCTTCCCTTTTGCCCCCCACAGCAATCTTCCGCTCACTCACAGGGATAGCGGTTGCGCTCGGACTCCAGCCAGGCTGTGCAAGGGTCGGCCCGAGGGGTGGGTGACTCTGGCTCCCGCCTTGGTCTTTGCTGCGTGTCCTGCTCCGGTAAATTCAGGAGGCTGCGCACGGTGAAGCTGAGGCGTCCAGAGGTGGCCATGGTCGAGGAGGGGAAGGAGGCGGGGACAGGGCAGGCTGAAAACTGAGGGGCGGCAGGGCAGGCAGCTACTACGAGTGGACGTGGGAGGCGCTCGCCATGCGCTGGCCTCCGGGATATTAGCGCATTTACAGCGGAATCCCTGTTTATATAAACAGCTCTTCCCACCCGGTCGGCTTTGAAAGCCGAGGTCTGGGTCTCCTGGGTGTTAAGTACCTGAATGAGTGCAGGACCAAAGCCCGGCTGAGCCCGGGAAGGTGCAGCGGCCGCCGCCCCCGCCTCGCCCGGTCCCGCCCCGTCCAGGCCCCCTCCCCTTGGCGCCCCGTTACTCCCAAAGGAGGCAGGAAGCAGCCTGCGGCATTAGTGATTGTCTGATTAGCCCAAAGTGGGGACAGATAATGGGGATTGTTACCAGTGAATAACATCTTGGGTGGCGAGCTATGGCCACCACCCTCGGGACCAGCCCAGCTTCCTCCTCCTCCTGGGCAGACACAGGGCCTAGCCTCGCAGGAGTGCCGGGGAAGGTGGGGCCAGCATGGGAAGGTTTATGAGCACCAAGGAATTTATTCTGTTTGTTTTATTCCTCAAACTGATTTGTTGAAGTGTTGGTTTGCTGCAATTATTTGGAACGTGATTTACAAAACTGCTTTAAACTCTGACCCACTTCCTTTCTCTTTTTAGTAGGACCCCTCTAAGGATGCAGGCTGAGAAGTTCTAAGAGGGTTCAGAGAGTGGCCTGGACTTCCCAGCATCTGGGCGCAGAGTTTCCGAGGCTACTGGGAGCTTCCCCCAAGTCCCGCACCGCCACCACTAAAACCTCCGGGGTGCTAGGAAAGCTCTGCGGAGCATATGGAAAGCTCCAGATCCCGGCGCGTCTCCCCAGGCCGGCAGAGCGGAGGCTACACGTGGTCAAGCTACTTGGCTCTGAAGTGCCCAGCCCCCTCTGACCGCTGTGGGTCGCGGTTTAGTGGCCGAGCTCCACAAAGGTGGACCTAGACCCGTGTTAGGACTCACGAGTGGTGACATTTTGTAGGGCGGCCTACGAAAGCTTTAAGGCTTCTTTGGCGCCACCAGACGCTCTGTCCCCCCTCCCCCATGAGTCTTAGCCCCATAATCTCAACTGAGCCTTAGTGCCACCGCCACAGGAGCCTGCCAGCTGTCTGCGCTCCCTGCTACCAATGCTGTAGACCCCTGCGCAGCTGCCAGGTCTGGTTCCGACATGGATTGATCAGTAGAAAATACTGCGGTCCGGGAGTTTCTCCGGGAGCTTCTAGTCTCCACAACCCCTGCGAGAAAACGATAATACTAGAGGCACGAGGAACCGGCTAGATTGGACACGTTTTGTTGGCACATGGCCTTACTCTGGCCAAGCTTCAGCGTAGGCTCTGAGAGCGCCATTTCAGAGGCCTCTTCTGCAGCTAGCGGTTTGGGTATCTGATTGCTAAATTTTAGGGATGTACGCAGCGCTTGGGTGACTGACTATACACGAAATCCTGGCTCTGCCCTGACTGAATTCGAACCTGACTCTGAAGTGGCGGCCGCGGCCCCGCCCAGTCCCGCGCACTCTTCTCAGTAGCGACGCTACCAAGCGTGTCCTAGGTGCCCGGGGCTGCACTGCGCGCTGGGTGGTCGGGCAGAGGCAACTCCAATACAGGCCAACTGCTAGGCCGCGGACAAAGGGGAAATGGAGCTCGACGCCCAGGACCTGTTGGAAGCATTTGTTCCAGTCAAGATTTTGCATTTGTTCAGTCCGGAATAATGCTTGATTGACGCCTACTCACAATGCGCTTTAGCTTGCCGGGATAAATCGGAGCTTGTCCGGTGTTGTCATGGTTTTCAATGGGGTTCAATGGGATTGGGAGCACGATCGACTCTGCTGGCCGTCTTGCCGTGGCCCCGGCAATAGATTTATTAGTTATGTCTTTTTAAATAAGATTAAATTGAAACGACTGGGCTGTCCTCTCTGCAGACAAGGCCAGGGTGGGAGCCAGAGGTGGACGGAGGGCACTAGCGTTCTTTGGAAGTCATAGGACTCCCAAATTAGGAACTGAACTTGGAGGCTTTCAGGTAGATCTGGAAATGGGTTTGCATTCTAGCTCTGGCCCTGGTTGCAGCTAATCACCTCATTACTGTGATCCCCCCTGAACTGGAATAGCTTTGGTAATTTCTAAGGATCTTACTAGATTTTGGATCCCATTACTCTGAAATTTTTCTAAACTCTTCTTCATTGTGACATTTACCAGCGGGCTTTGGACTCTCTCCTCCCGGTGTTTTTTCCTTTTCTGATCCTCAAACTCTGACTTCCACTTCTCCTGGGTGTCCTAGGAGAAGATATGTCATCTTGTGAGTTTGCCAAGGACCCTCCACAGGAGTGGGGTGTGGTGGATAACAATTTTGGAAAGAGAATCAAGTTAGGGGAAGCAAAAGAAGAATCTTCCCTGGAGTGACTGACCTCTCTTAGCCTTTTAATCTATTTAACATCCTAAGACCACACTGACGTGTAGAAATAAGTAAATGGCACTCTTCAGTCCTTAAGAGCTCTTCAGCATCAAATATTTGCTTTTACTCTTAGTGTTTGGCTCCCAAAGCAGAGATGCATCCCCCATCTAGCAGTTGTGCTCTTAGGAGGACTTAGCTCTGGGATAAGCTCCAAATATTATTTCTAACTTCACATTCCTTGGCCTGGGAACAGTGTTCCTGGGTCCCAGTGTGCACTTCCTGCTATCCCAGGAAGTCCAGTACCTATTGGTTCTAGAAAGCACTGCAACTTCCCTGCTTTCTCTTGGATTTCTTCTTCTCCTTAAGCATGTTTGCCATAGCCCAAATTTCTTTTCAGTTCTGTTCTGGGGGTTCATCTAAATTACCTCCAAGAGCTAGAGTCTGGGGATTCCAGGAGGTTGATCTTCACGGAAAAGGTAGGTGTACAGCCAGAATTATTTGAGAAAGCTGATTGCTTTATTGCTTCTTTACATATGATAAACTGAAAACTTGGGAGTAGAAAATTATTTTGACATTGCATCATTAGAAAAATGGAGATATTCATATAAAGTTTTTGCATATTGGAACTACTTATATGAAGTGCCTTCCATTTACAAGAAATTCTTAGAATCACAAGTGAACATCTAATTGGACATTCTTTCCAATTTTTTAAATGTTGTTAGGTGTTCCAGATATTTGAACTTATTTTGCAACTCAATATAGCTTATGAATATTATTAGATAAGTATTTGTTTCCCTATGATTGGGTGTAAGTACATCTCAATTCTAGTTAGAGTTTTTAATCTTTAGAAATCTGTGATATGGTGAATATATTTAAGCTGTCTTCAAAAGTCTTATCCAGAGATGATCATCACTGATGCATGCTAAAGAATTTAAGACTGGAAAATTCTGAAATGAAACTAGAGTATCTTGATTTGGAGGGGGGGAAGATTGTGTCTATATCTTGCATTCTGTTTTTAAATCCTTCCATTTTGGTTAAGTGTTTCACAAAATCCTGCAAATCTATACAGTATTGAAGAGAGGCAACATTGCAAATTCCCCTTGATAGATGGAGGGCCCTCAACTGCCAGGACATTTTTCTTTGCCTCATAGCAACTGCTCTCCCCTCTTTATCAGTATTCTGGTTAAAATAGCTGAAGGAAAATAAAAATGGGCTTTTGACACTTCCAAGAAGAAGTGGATGATCTTGATTGGTCATAAGAAGGGGAGAAAAGACAGCATTTAAAATCAAACCCCTTTGCTTTACCTTCTGAAAACTAATTGCCATGAATAAGTAAACATTTCCCTTTTAATGGGGAATAATCAATTGCTTGGCGGTGGTCCCAGGACTAGCTGTGACTCTTTCTTAGTTGTATTGATGATATATACACATAGGACATGGAACAGCAATTACTTTCAGGCTGAAAATTTAATCCATCTTTGAAATGGGTTTTAAATTTTATTAATGCCAAATGACAAGATTTGGACCATCCTGCCTAAAGCATTGACCTTTCATTGAATTTGTTGTTGTTCTCTGTCTCTAAGGGGAAAGTTTTTCTTTCTTTATATGCTTATTTAGTTGTTTATACATTGTACATGAAAAGTATATAGGGATGAAATTGTTCTATGAATTTAAAATAAGCATTTTAATTAAATATCCATAGTTTCCATTCCCTAAAGAACCACCAAATAACTTTTGAATTTTATCTATTTTATTAGTTTATTAAATACTTCTGATTTTTCCCATGCCTTACAGTGGTATAATAATGGTAGTTGTGTTGACATGGTATGTAAATTATCAGGAAAAAAAGAAATTAGGCAAATATAAATTTTATTTGTCCAGAACTGAAATTCTTATTTTTGTTCAATTTCTTAAGGTACCAATTTATACTGCTGATGTAACTATAGTTTCTAAAACACAGAATCCTTATTGATGTTTATGTAATAGAGATCCAGATCCTGAATTGTACTTAATGTTATATACAGACGCTGGCAAGGCAGAATGACCCCAGGAACACATTTTATGACACTGCCACAGTACCTCCCACAGGCCTGCTTATAGTGTATGCTTATAACCAACCACCCACACTTCAGTTCAAACCAGCTATTCTTTTTTCTCAAATTACCTACGTACTATAATGGGACCTTTTAAAACACATTTACTTTGTTTTGATATCAACTTCAGAAATTTATTACACATTAATGAAGTGAGATATTATTTCTATCTTATTTGACAACATTTAAAATATTAAACCAATAATTCTAGAGACGTATTTAGTGTTTGGTAAAGGCAGTCTCTCAAGGACTAAAAACTAAAATATTCAATTTTCTTATCAATGATGGTGATAACAGCACTAATAAAAGTCACTTTATGTTTTGTACGTTTGAGAATGTTTTCAACTTATACTCACACTTCTTATCCCATTCTGAGTCAGGATAGATTATCCTGAAGAAGCAAAGCTTAAGGAGAGCCTTGAAGGCAAATAGACTGTGATATCCCTAGAATTGAAGAAATTAGTTTGGAGGATAAAGAGGACCTAAAGAAAGAGAAAGAGACTCTATTTAATAGAAGGTATTAGAAAAGAATGATTAAAAAGTGAAAGAGAGAGAAGTAGGACCAGCTTAGAGCTACAAATTCAATCCAATCTTATCAACCCAGAGGAGAAAGGCAAAAAATTGGAATGTTCCAGCTGATAGTGGGTTTTACATTTTTTCCTAAAGTCTTTATGTTTCTTTAAAAAATCATTAGCTTTAAAGCACTTCAAATTTTATTATTTATTTTACTCTTAAATTTTCATCTAGAAAAAAAATCTTTCATCTCTACCAAGAGGAGGCAAAGTATACAACAGTATCACAAAATGACAACCTGCAGGAATTTCCTTCAACAAAAGTAAAAGAGCTGTTTCTGTTTACTGCAGCCTCTGGAAATCCCTTACCCAGCGAAGGTGGCTGTCTTTGTATTCTTGATTAAATGGGTATTTGCACTGAAGTCTCGTACTACACAAAGGAAACAAAACAAAATAAAAATGTCCTTCGTGTTCTGTTTTTCAATCATTTGTGAGAAGGAGATTCTTGGCCTTTATCACTGTCAGTGAAAAGTTCCTCATTGGAAGGAGACATTCCACTCACCCTGCTTCTTATGCACAGGGAGCTTACCATGGAAACTACCTCTGGAGCCATCAGGCAAATATATAAATGACAAAGCTCAACACTGGGCATTTTAGGTTTAGCTGGATCTCAAGGACAGGGTATGAAGAAGGGTGTTCAGAACTTCTTGAGAAATTTATTGTTCTATTTGTCTTGCCCTGAATCCAAAACCCCATAAATTGGACTTATTCAAATTAGGAAACAACTAAGAAGTAACTTGATTCAAGAGTCTCCTAATACCCACATATATGTGCTATGTATTTAACACAATTTATATATGATAAAGCTTTGCATTTTAGAGATGATCTTTAACAATTATCCACAAGAAATTTGTGTTTAATATGTCTGTATTTTTTGAATTGGGTATGACCTTTAATTAAGTGAAAAAAATCCCACAATGTCTTCTAATGAGCATGTTTCTTCTATTAACAAACTTCATCATAATCTGTCCTTGGCTTATCCTTAAACTATAATGTTTTGCTTTAACATAAGAACTTAAGGAAACAAGGGGGCAGGTTACAAAATTTTCATTGTATTTTTTTTAATTCCACCTGCTTGTCACACTCATTTACTTATAACCAACCCAGGTTACTCCCCCAGTGTTTCCAGCAAGTCTGTTTGTAGCGTTTCTCTGTCCATGGTATACACATCATAACCCTAAGGACCATCAGTATCTGACACATTCGCCCAGCAGAGTGTCTCCATTGCTTATTCTCCTTACCAGCTGGACTGATACATTCCTGGATGGCTATGACATCAAGATATGCACATTTGGAATACATAACCAAAACCAAGTTATCTTCTTGGTTGCTGGAAGTGCATGCATGTTTGGGTGGTTGTAGTATGATGGTCACACATTAGATTATAGATACGTCTTTGGATTTGGCTATACTCAAGAAAACAAAATAAAACTTTCTCTTTTTAAAAACTCAAATACCGCAAAATATCAACAGTATGATTATGTATAGAAGAGAATGAAACCATACTTGCTGATTCTCTTAAAAGTCATGTTGTACTTTGCAATATTATCAGAAAAATACAGATGAGATAGCTCTGGAGGATTTCTCTCTCCTCCTTCTCCTCCTCCTCTTTTTCTTCTTCTTCCTCTTCTTCTTCTTTTAAAATCCAGAAGAGCTTTTTCTTTCTGCTGAAGAACAGTAATCCCCATCTTAGTCATTTCTTATTTCCAGGGTTGGTGATCTCATGAGAACTCATTGACTTTTAGAGAGTTAAAAAACAACAACTAAAAGACAAGGGTAGAGGATTTATCTTAAAAGAGAGAGAAACAGTGAAAGAGAGAGAGAGAGAGAGGGAATTACTTTTATTTAGTTTTTCATATGGTCTTCATCGTTCTAACACATTGTTTCGTACATGGTGCTGGGGTTTGAACCCTCATCCTCAGGCATGCCAGGAAAGCGGCCGTAACCACGGAGCCACCACTCTAGCCCTGGTAGAGGATATTTTTGCTTTAAGTATTATCAGGAGGTTTACTTGGTAATGAAGATTCATAAACATATATGCTTCAATAACTATTTTCCAATTCTAACTTTTATCAGCTGGGATTTTTTTGAGATATATAAAAGTATGGCAAACATAGCTACATATCAGGAATTTTGTTTTGTGTTGCTTTTGTGGTTGTCTTAACTATTAGAACCTAGTAGATTAGAGAGTGACTGGTTGGGATCAGACATTTCTTTCTTTTAAGAATTCACCTTATACCCTTGAGGGATGAGTTTTCCCCCTTAAGCTAAAGAATTGAGCTGTAAAATGAATGTAGTGGGAGAAAATCAAAGATCTATATTCTATTTATTATGTATTGTTATTTTTTTAAAAAGAGAGAGAGAATGATAGAGAAAGAGAGAATCAGCTTTATTTATTTTTTCATCTGGCCTTTGTTTCTCCAACACTTTGTTGTGTATGTGGTGCTGAGGTTCAAACCCAGGTCCTTGCATATGCCAGGCAAGTGCTCCAACTGCTGAGCCACTGCTCCAGCCCCTCTTATGTATTATTAAATGGTCTTATATTGATGAACTTTGTGGAAGCTCAGAAGCCAGAATACAGAATGCAGGGAGTTATACAGTATCATTAGAAGGTCCTCCCTGGTGACTTTAGTCTTCTGGCTTCTATAAGAATAAAATGAAAACCACCCAGTTTCCATGAATTACCATTTTGATAGTCTATTTTTATAAAACCATTGATAAAAAGGGGCAAAGATGTAGCTTAGTGGTAGATCACTTGCTTAGCATATGTGAGGCCCTGGGTTTAATCCTCAGTACCAGAAGAGAAAAAACTAAAATAAATGTACATGACTATCTCTTTTCATGAGTCATACTGTTTTTATTTCATTGAGGTTTTCTATTATTCAGATCCCAGATCCTGATTCTCCCATCAATTGACTGATCACAAGAACCTCCCTGACGGACAGCAAATTGTGGGAAGGACCTGAATGTCTCTAACTGGCTGTGAGGTAGCTGGCAGTGGCACTGGAGGTGGAAGTGACTGAATGAGGGGAGGCAGAGAGGGAGGGAGAGAGGGAGGAGAAGGTGAGAGAGTGAATGCCTATCTCAGCTGGTCTTCACCCAAGGTGGCTCAGGCTTTTACTAGTTGGAGGGTTGGTGGTAAAGGCAAGGCTAGCGGCAGGGAGTCAGGTTTGTCCCCTCTGGAGTATCACACCCTTGGGAAGTAAAGAGGAAAAAGGGCTTGGTGGGTTTTGTTCAGATACCAATTAAAGGACCCAAGAGCTGCACATTTTAAAAGTCCATTTAAGGGATAGAGGCTAATATCTAGGAATTCCGTTGTGATTTTTTAAAAAGTATCTCAGTGGGGCTGGAGGGGTAGCTCAGCAGTTACAGTGCTTGCCTGGCATGTGCAAGGACAGGAGTTCCAACCCCAGCACCATTTACACAATGAAGTATCAGAGCAATGAAAGCCACATGAAAAACTAAATAAAACTGATTCTCTCTCTCTCTCTTTACTTAAAAAAAATAAAAAAAATTCAGTGACCAGCAGAGTGTGCTTCATGTGGTTTAAATTGTGTTTGTTTCGAAACAGCTTAGTCTCTTACAATGCTAGTTGGGCAGCACAGAAACCGCTTAGAAGTTGCAGTTTTTTAAAAGTTAAATCTCCCTAGCAATGAACATCGATGGAAACTCAGTTAAACGCCAGCGAGAACAAATGTGTCTTAAAAGGAGGATGAAACAAAGGGAAGGTGGGGGCACATCCCCTAATGTCAATAGGCAGAAAGCCACACGTGCACAATGGGCTTAGGAGGGACCACCCAAGGTGATTCAAAATCAATTCTGGAAAGGACAGAGACCTGGAGCCTGGAGCCAGGCCAGCCACCCAGAGTCCTGACCAGGAGGGAGCCAAGAATCGTCTCACTC
>PVKS010019828.1:0-37791 GCA_004027875.1 Aplodontia rufa | reverse complement strand
GAATGTTTTTCCATCTACTCAGGTCTTCTGTAATTTCTTTTCTTAGTGTTTGATAGTTTTCTTTGTAGAGGTCCTTAATGTCCTTTGTAAGGTTAATACCCAAGTATTTCATTTTTTTGGAGGAGATGGTGACTGGGAGAGATTTCCTGATTTCTTCTTCTGTGGATTTATTGCTGGTGTCTAGTAACTTACTGGAGTTGATCTTGTAGCCAGCTACTTTGCTAAAATCACCTATAAGATCTAGGAGTTTTCTGGCCAATGTTATTGGGTCTTCTAGGTATAGAATCGTGTCATCAGCGAATAGAGATATCTTAACTTCCTCTTTACCTATACAAATAACTTTGATATCCTGTCTTGCCTGATAGCTCTGGCAAGGGTTTCAAGGACTATATTGAACAAGAGTTGGGAAAGCTGTCAGCCTTGTCTAGTACCTGAATTCAGTGGAAATGCTTTCAGTTTTTCTCCATTGATTATAATGTTGGCTGTGGTCTGTCATAAATGGATCAGACATAGTTGAAGTATCTTCCCTTGATCCCTATCTTTTCCAAAGTTTTGAGCATAAAGTGGTGTTGAATTTTATCAAATGCCTTCTCTGCATCAATTGAGATGATTATATGGTTTTTGTTTTTAATTCTGTTTATGTGGTGAATTACACTTTTTGATTTGCGTATATTGAACCAGCCTTGTTTC
This sequence comes from Aplodontia rufa, assembly GCA_004027875.1. Lineage (NCBI taxonomy): Eukaryota > Metazoa > Chordata > Mammalia > Rodentia > Aplodontiidae > Aplodontia > Aplodontia rufa. The sequence goes on along the minus strand of PVKS010019828.1, from coordinate 37,101 downwards.
CCTGGAATGAAGCCCACTTGATCGTAATGGATTATCTTTTTAATGTGCTTTTGTATCTGAATAGCTAAAATTTTATTAAGGATTTTTTAATCAATGTTCATCAGGGAAATTGGTCTGTAGTTTTCTTTCTTTGATGTGTCTTTGTTGGGCTTTGGAATCAGTGTAATGTTTGCTTCATAGAAAGTGTTTGGGAGTGTTCCCTCTCTATCAATTTCCTGGAAGAGCTTGAAGAGGATCGGTGTTAGTTCTTCTGTGAAGGCTTGGTAGAATTCTGCCATATATCCATCAGAATCTGGGCTTTTCTTTTTTGGGAGAGCTTTGATTTCTGCTTCAATTTCGCTATCTGTGATAGGTTGGTTTAGATTTTCAATATCCTCCTGTGTTAAAGAGGGGATGTCGTGTGTGTCCAAGAACCTGTCCATGTCTTCCAGGTTGTCAAACTTGGCAGAGTATAAATTTTCAAAATAGGTTCTGATAATCCTCTGTATCCTGGATGAGTCTGTGGTTTTATCCCCATTTTCATCTCTGATTTTGTTGATTTGCTTCATTTCGTTCTTCCTTTTGGTGAGTTTGGGAAGGGATCTGTCAATTTTGTTTAGTTTTTCAAAGAACTAACTCTTAGTTTTGTTAATAGATTGTATAAATTTTTTTTTGTTCTCAGTTTCATTGATTTCAGCTCTGATGTTGGTAATTTCCTGTCTTCTGTTAGCTTTGGGGTTGGACTGTTCCTCCTTTTGTAGTTGTTTGAGTTGAAGCGTACAGCTATTTATCTGCTCTCTTTCTAGATTTTTGATGTATGCACTCCGTGCTATAAATTTACCTCTTAAGAATGCCTTCATACTGTCCCAGAGGATTTGGTATGTTGTTTCCTCATTCTCATTCAATTCCAAGAACTTCTTAATTTCTGCTCTCATTTCCTCTTTTAACCATCCTTCAATTTCCAAGTATTTGAGTAGTTTCTGTTGTTTCTCTTGTTGTTGATTGCTAAGATCATAGCATTATGATCTGACAGAATACATGGGATTATATCCACTTTTTTATATTTGTTAAGATTATCCCAGTGAACTAGGATGTGATTTATTTTAGAGAAGGATCCATGAGCCACTGAGAAGAACGTAAATTCAGCTGTCTTAGGATGGAATATTCTGCAGATGTCTGTTAAACCTGATTGATTAATAGAGTTGTTCAGATTGGAGATGTCTTTATTGATTTTTTTGCTTTGATGATCTGTCTAGAGTTGATAGTGGTGTGTTGAAGTCCCCCAGAATTATTGTGTTGAGATCAATGTGGGTATTATTGTCCTTAAGTATTTTTTCCATGTATTTGGGGGAGTTGTAATTGGGGGCATAAATGTTAATTGCCATTATATCTTCTTGATGGACTTTCCCTTTTAGTATGATAAAATGTCCCTCTTTGTCCTTTCTGACTAGTTTTAGCTGAAAATTGATTTTATCAGAAATTAGAATCACCATACCAGCTTGTTTTTTTTTTTGGCCGCAGGCCTGGTATACATTTTGCCAACCTTTCACTTTCAGCCTACATCTATTTTTGCGTGTCAAATGTGTCTCCTCCAGGCAACATGTTGTTGGATTTTGTTTTTTGATCCAGTGGGTCAGTCTGTGTCTTTTAATTGGGGCATTGAGATCACATTCAAAGTTATAATAGTTATGGGAGGCTGAGTCTCTGACTTTGTATTAATTTCAGAGGTTTGAGTCATCTTGGAAGTTAGTTTGTGTGTAATATGACTATTGCCTCGCCCTTGTTTAAGGATTTAACATATCGTTGGCATTTTCTTCTGAATGGAGTATATCCTTCAGGATGTTCTGTAGTGCAGGATTTGTGTTCATGTATGTTGCTAGCTTGAGTTTATCGTTGAAGTATTTAATTTCCCTGTTACATTTGAAGCTGAGTTTTGCAGGGTATATTATCTTTGGGTGGAAGTTGTTGTTTTTTAAAAACTTTAAAGATATTGTTCCAAGCTGTTCTGGCCTTCATTGTTTGCACTGAAAAATCCATAGTGACCCAAATTGGTTTGCCTCTGAATGTGATTTGGGGCTTTTCTCTAGCAGCTTTTAGAATTCTCTCTTTAATTTCTCTATTATTCAATTTGTATATGATGTGTCCTGGCAAGTTTCTCAATTGACAAGGTCTATTTGGTATTCTATAAACATCTTGGATGTGATATTCTGGATCAATTGTAAAATGAGGGAAGTTCTCACTTATGATTTCGCTTAAAAGATTCTTGAAGCCTCTTGTTTGCTGTTCGGAGTTTTCCTCCAGGCCAGTGATTCTCAGATTAGTATGCCTCATCTCATCAAATATTACTTGGAAGTTCTGATTATGTAATATAAGCTGTTTATCTTGTTTATCTTCTTTGAATTCTACATTGTTTAGTCTATCCTCATTGTCCTATACTTGTTCTTGAAGAGCTTAAGTTCTATTTTCACTGGAGTCTACTCTGGTGTTGGTATCTTCCAGTGAAGATTTGAATTGGTAAATTGTGTTTTTTAATCCTGATAGTTCTGCTACATCTCTTTTCAGAATGTCTATTTCTTTGTATAGCTGATCTTTCATCGCATGGAATTGTGCCCTTATTTCCCTGTAGAAGTTGTCTCTCATCTCTTGAAATTGTTCTCTGAACTCTTTCCTTATTTCATCTCTCAACTCTTTGATTGCATTACTAATCATAATGTTGATACAATGTCTTTGGTTTTCATCTAGGGCTCCAGCTATACGGTTCTTGGGTGGAGAGCTGTGGGGTTGAGGAGGGGAGTTATTTCCCCTCTTCCTCATTTTCTGAGTCAGAGAGCGTATCTTGTACTTCAAGATTGTTGCTCTTGGTGGAGTAATTGGAGCTTCTTATGGCTTTGCTTCATTGTTATGGGTTTATTTGAGAGAGCTCTCACAATATATTATGATAGCAAGCCAGTACCCATTTTGAAGAGTGTCTATTTCTTCAGATAGTAGGGTCTCTCTGAAAGTGTGGAGAAGGAATGACTAGGAAGGTGAATTGGGGAGGTATAAAATCACACCTGCCTTAGAGTAAAAAGCAACAAGGGATTGGGGGCAGTAGGTTATTATATTAGGACTAAGGGAAACATAGAAATGGGGTGCAGGTAGGGCAAAGACTTACGGTGAGGATGAGAGAAAAATGCTTATATTTAGAGATTACCAGAGTACAGGGGAGGATGAGGTTAGTATGGGGTGTGGTTATCTTTACTCACCAGAGGCTGAGGCTATTTTGCTATCATGGAATGTTTTCCTGATTGGAACCCAATGTTATAGGGATAGCAGTAGGGTTCAAGAAGAGATAGAGAATGTAGGAGCCAATCACCAATACATACACATGGATAAATATTTACATCCACCAACTCCAAATTCAGTATTAATCATAAAGCTAGAAAGGAAAAGAAAAAAAAATTAAAAAAATAAAAAAGTAAAAAATTCTTAATGGAAACTTGGAACTACAGACAGTAAGGGTGTCTCTGGGACCTTTGGTAGGAGATAATCACTGTCCTTCTGGGTTTTGATATGAACGTCTCTCAGTCTGTGGCTATGTGATCTCACAAAAGGACTAGGGTATCCTCAGACTCCTGGGATTTCTAGAAGGGGCTTCCGCTGATACGGACTGGTTCTGGTAAGCTCTGATGTTTGCCAGCCTCCCAGAGGAACTGAAGCCAGAAGAGTTAATGAGTGAGCAGGGAGTATGGATGATTTCTATTCTCCCTCCGCTGGGAGATGAATACACTGTCTCTGTGTCAGAAGACTCAGATGCTTTAACTTGTCACGTGATCCTTCTGGCTGAGGGGAGTGGACAGGGGAGTGAATTGCTCCCCTTTATTCCACAAACTGAAGACCTCCTAAGAAGGGTGGAGTCTGGGCCTGGTCAAGGCCTTCTCTTCCCGGATCAGACTGAAGCCCGTGGCCTATTTCTGATGCAGTTTTCATAGGCTTCTCTAAAAAGCCAGGGGGAACTGTGTCCTGGGGCTCCGAATGGAGGCCGGGCTAACCCGCTGCTGCGTAACCTGTTCCACTGGGCGCCTCAGCGGGCCCTTCCCAGCACAGCTCTTGCCCCCCGCAGTGTGCGAGTTCAGTGGATGTGTGTTTTAATTAGTCATAGGATCGCAGCAGTGACAGGGTCCGTGGCTCTCTTCAGAGCCACAGCCTCAGCTGCTGCCACTTGCAGCCCCGCCCCTGTGGCTGGTCCGCGGCACGCGCGTGCGTGCTTGTGATGTAACCCAGCCGACTTCCGTTTTGGGCAGGACGGGTAAAATCCCTTCATCTTTCCTGGCTTTAGGCAGCTCCCCGAAGGCAGCTCCACCAGCGTAAAGTAAACAGCCGAACTACTGTGTTCCTGGCACGGCAGACAGAATCCTTTCTCCTTCTGCACACTTTGTCAGCAGCTGGCCGATGGCGTCTGTGCCAACAGGAAGTTAACACAGGCATCCCATCCTGACGGGACGGAAAAAATCCCCCCTTTTTTTATTCTCCATGAGAAACTCCCAGGACTTGGCTTCTTAGAAAAGCTTCACAAACTAGCACTAGAAGTTCATGTATAAATTCCCCTGAATGCACCTTGGAAAATTAAAAATAAACTGGGATTTTCCCAACCAGACCCGGAGCCACAGGAAATGCCGCCTCCCTTCAGGTGGCCATCTTCTGGACCTCCCTTAGCCTAAGTTTTGTAATGCAAAGGTAAAATATTTTCTTGTAAGTCAAATTTATTTTCCAATTAATTAAAATGGTTACAATTATTAATGTAAAATTACAAAAATATTCATAATTTAAACAACATATCACCTTCCCTAATTATGACTCATTATTGCTTGACAGATTAGTCAGTCAAAACACAATTTGATTCTCTGCTGGTTTGTGCTCACTGTGATTTAAAGACCTGAAATTAAATAATTAGAATGCGTCTTATCTCACTAAGCCAGTGGGAATGGTTTTTGATGAATCCAAAAACAAACTTACAGACCTGTGGTCATGCATCAAAAAAGAAGAATTAAGATTGTATTTAGACTCTTAGAAACTTCAGTCATCTGTCTTTGGAGTTTCAATACTATGAACAATGTAATTTACTGACAGTGGTAGGGGAAGGACTTGGAAAAAATTCAGTTAGAACTGTAATTATCTTTCAAGGAATTTCATTCCCATATTATTCAGCCAATCTATTGGTAGATGAGAGAAAATGTAAGAAAAGCCAATAGATTCATAATTAGATAATATTCAAACTTGCTCCAGGATCTTGACTGTGATTTAGATTTGTTTTGCATGCAACGTTTTACTTCATTGCCAAAGGATTTGCCTGATACCTTATCCAACATTTTTCTATTCCTGAAAACTTTTGCTAATATTTTCTGTTAGAATATCCATATAGTATTGAGCAAAAGAAAGGTATAAGCACCAGTTTTAATAAAAGCTTTGGTGAAAAGAACTGTGATTGTGGATATATATATAATTTATTGATATCAATGAGTTTTAAGTCACAAGTTTGTTTTCATCTCCTATTTCTTATATATACAGCATTGGTATTTCTAATTAAATTATATTTCTTTTTAACAACATTATTATTTTAATTGGCCCAAAATAATTGCGTGTATTTGTAGGGTATATTATGACTTTTCAATACATGTACACATTGTGTAATGACCTAATCAAGAAAATTGGTATATATATCATATACATACATCATTTCTTTGTATTGGGAGCATTCAAAATATTCTGTAGTAGCTATTTTGAAATATACAATGATTTGTTGTGAACTGTAGTTATCCTACTCTGCTATAGAATATTAGAGATTATTCTTCCTGTCCAACTGTACCCCTGTACCCTAAAACCATTCTCTCGCCATCCCTTCCACACTTTCCAAATCCTGGTAATCCCTACTGTATTCTTCTATGAGAACAATTTTTAGCTTCCACATATAAGTGAGAATATGCAGTACTTGTCTTTCTGTGTCCAACTTATTTCACTTATATTGAAATAATGTTTCTGAGATCAGCAAGGAGTAGTGTCTTTGTACACATTTGTTAATTCATTCTTTCAATGAATATTTACTGGGTATCATTTCTATACTAAGTGCTGTTCTATGCACTGGGTTTAAAAGTGGTAAATGAAATAGATGAAATACCTGTACTCATGTGTGAGCCTAGTGGGAATAGAATGCACTAAAAAATCCCTGTAACACAAAAGGCAGACATTCACAGTTGTGATAAGGAAAATGAAGGGAAACCGCACAGGTTGAGGCCTCAGTGGTCCAGTTATCAGCTTTGATACCAATCAGAGAAGATTAAGGCAGAAAGATGTCTTGATGTGTTGCGTGAATGTCAGCAATAACATTTGAAATAGAACTTACACTGATGCCATTTCCCCTCCAAACTCTATCCCACATCACTGTCAACATGATCTTTCCCATATATAATAATTACTTTATTTGGTCTTGATCACTTCTCTCCCATGTCTTCATGAGCTTTTAAGAAAAAAACAAAACCCTTGCTGTGAATAATCAGGAACTGAAATGCTTGGATCTCTCTATCTTTGTAATCCTATCTTTCTATACCGCCTGCATTCTTGGGTGTAATTTTACAAAGTGGGATCGAGGCCCATGATCATGCAGCTTCCTGAAGATCTGTATTCCTGCCACCCTAAGTATTTTCAATCTCAGTTTCCCCATGTTACATGGAGTAGAAGAGAGAAAGCTGCCAAACAAAAGAGATAAACAATGAATAAATAACACATGTTCACTCTAGCTATACTGTTAAAATAAAAGCACTCTCTCCATAGTGTGTATCCAACTGTCAAACAATGCTACATTTAAAATGATAATTCAAGTATTAAAACAATTTTTTTAAATTCTCACATAAATAAATTAGAAATCTCATTCAGATATTTGGAATGAGGCTAGAAGTTTGTGACAAACATTATTTTATAGTGTATTTTAGTTAGAATAAAAGCACGCCAGGGTTGATATTCTGGGCTCACTCAGTAATATTAAACACAGTTAATATTTGTCTTTACTGTCTATCCTCTGGGTACTTTATTAGCTTGAATTTCTTTTCATACTTCCTTCCTTCTGTTTTTCTTGATCTTGAAAGTTTTAATGGGACCCATGGAAAATTCAAGCTTTCAAAGATACGTGGAGCAAAGCTTTCAAAAGCCTATGCATTTTGTCTATGGGGTACGAGATATTGCAGCATAAAACATGCATTAGGTAAACCCATTCACAGAGCTGTCTTTCTTCTTGTCTTTTATAGCTTCTGTGTAGTTCTTTCATTAGTTTCCAGGAGGAAAAACAAGGCCAAAATCATAACTCTAATACAAAGTCTATGACATATGTAGTAGTTTGGGTAAAGGAGAGTGTAAATCATTTGAACACTGTGAAGGTTTTAGTTACCTACTGAGGATAATAAATTGTGTGTTTATTGGGACATTGGCACATAACTGGAGAAGTATCAAGTTAGTTTTGAGTTGGTTGGATTGTGAATCAAGGGCTATTAATGCTATAGCACGGATAGTTCCCTAGAAATAGATTCTCTGGGATTACTGAGCAGGTATGTATTTTCTGGTGAGAGTAGGTAGGTGAATTTCCTAAGAAACTGTCATAGAGAAGTTTAGGAATCATTGTTATTCACCTCTATATATGGCATATGTTGAATTGGTGATTATGTTCATTTTATTGCAGTTTATATGAATACATTTTTTTAAAGAGAGAGAGAGAAGGACATAGAAAGAATCAACTTTATTTAGTTTTTCATCTGGTTTTTGTTGCTCCAACACTTGGTTGTGTACGTGGTGCTGGGGTTTGAACCTGGGTCCTTGCATGCCAGGCAATTGCTGCAACTGCTGAGCCAACGCTTCTTCCAGTCCTGCATACATTTTTAGTTACTGGCAAAATTTTTTTGCTTTTCATATCAATCATTCTATTTATTTATATTTCTTTATATAAGGAGTTGAAGTGGTGAAATTGACAGTTGAAATTCCATAGTAAAACTATGGGTAACTGTAACTCTTATTTTGTTGTTGTTGTTGTTGTTTATTTTTTTGGGAACGGGATTGAATCCCAGAGTCCTTTTCCACTGTGCTACATCTCCAGCGCTTCATACTTTTATTTTGAATAATCTTGCTAAATTATTGAAAGTATAGCCAAATTTCTGAGGCTAGCCTCAAACCTATGATCCTCCTGCATCAGCCTACCAAGTCTCTAGGATTACAGGCATATGCCACTGTGCCCAACTTATGATTCTATTCTTTAGGACAATTCTTTTTCCTTAAAATCAGTGCTAACAAAATGCCCTGATTTAGAAACAGTATGTGGCAATATGCATGCTCCTCACCTTTCAGTATGCAAGGTTTTAAATTGATGTCTTCCTAAAAATAAAAATTTCCATAAAAGGAGACAATTTGTATGTAGAAAATTCACAGAATTACCTTCTCACGATTAAAGTTCATCTTATGACACTTTATAAAGTTAAATTAAAGTGATGTCACTATTGCCTAGATTTATTGAGGGTTAAAATTTGTAACTATACTAAATGTTCTGATATGTACCATTTAATTTAACTTTTATAATAATTTTTGGAGATACGTACAATCATTATTTTTGAGGTGAAATAAATTAATCTGTATTCTTTAGTAGTACAGGGATCTGGAGAGAGATCGAGAGAGAGGAGAGAGATTGTTATAAAAGCACTAATTCAGGAGGCCCAAAACTGCTTCTTGGTTTGAATTATAATACTGACTTTTTATTACAATTTTATTTGCTTCTTCAGTGTCTTGCTAAGCTGACAAGTACCAAAACAACAACAACAAAAAAAAATTCCCTATGATACACTGTGTAATAGCATTGCCTTCCCAAAGCCTGCCTTGGGATTATATAGAAAACTATGACCAAAATTGTTTAGTGACTCTGAAAAATATGTTCCTGGTATGGAGAAGTTAGGTATCTGAGAAGTGAAAAGATTTCAAAGCTGTTTTCAATTTCATTAACTTTATTGGACTTTTTAATGAGATCTGAGTATAGTTTTCTGAGAGTGAGATGCCTCATTTTGAGTGGTTTCTCAATCTCAGCAGGATTAACATTTGTGATCATGTATTTTTTTGCTGTTAGAGATCGCCACATGCGTTGTAAGGATGTTTCACAACATCCTGGCCTCCACCCATTAGATGCCAAAAACAGCCTCCATTTTTTTTTTTTAAAGAGAGAGGGATGGTGAGAGAGAGAGAGAAAGAGAAACAATTTTTATTTAGTTTTTTATGTGACTTTCGTTGCTCTGAGACTTTGTTTTGTACGTGGTGCTGGGGTTTGAACTCGTATGCTTACTTATGCCAGGCAAGCGCCATAACCACTGAGCCACAGCTCCAGCCCAGCAGCTTCCAATTTTGGCAAGCAGAAATATCTCCAGGCATTGCCCGTATTCCCTGGAAGGAGTGTGAAATTGCACCCAATTGAGAGGCACTGGTGCAATACTTCTTTATTTTATGGAATGCAAACAAGTCCTCTGTCTTTCCTCTATAGAATAAATATCTTGATTTCCTTGTTAAAAGGGAACTCCTGAGTGACCACATTCTGTGCTTTAGTTACTTTTAGATACATTGCATCATTCTTTCAAGACCACTATTATTTAAAATGTTCACAAACCCTTTGGGACTGTTCAGAGGTCCTATCTTAAGTGAATTGACATCTTTCTGTTCTTTTTTTTTTTTAATTGGAGAACACAATAAAGGAAATATTCAAGAGAAACAGGCAGCTATAAAATATTTTTTTCTATTAAATCTATCCTTCTCTGCAATCTCACAGACAGTTGCCTGGAGGCAGTGTTGCAAGATTATGATCTTCATTATTCAAAGTAAGTTTTTCCTTGTTTTGCCAGTGGCAGTTGATGGAAGATATTCTGGACCACTTGTACAAGTTTTTGAACTTTGGCTTTCAAAGAGTATGATTTCATGCATCATTTCTTTTCCTCCCTAAAGGCTCTAACACCATTTGGTACCATAATTCACCCTTCTTGAGAGATAAACTTGTAAACTTATGGACCGAAACAGACTCACTATGGTGCTAAAAAGCATGACAATTAGTACCCACTCCCTTATAGTGGCATTAACTGAGCCATCCAAATAATGGTTTACAGGTTCATAAATATCTTTGTGGTGATTTTCTGTCTCTGTGTTATAAAGTAGATGGCATTTTCACTCTTCAAAGGTGATTGATTTCTTAGCTAACTGGTAAGAGATTTTGACATCAGTTTTTGTACCAGTGATGTAAACTTTACACAAAGGCACCTGGTTCTTCTGATTACTGCAGAAGTTGCATGGACACAGAGAGAGAAGAAAAAATACAACCCCAGGTAGAAGCGCCCTTGTTTGTCATTAAGAAGTCTTCTCTGGTTCATGGCCAGATGCTTCCCTGTGGCTTTGTGTAAGTCTACTGCATTCATTTATGCTTGATGATACAAAAAGCTATGTTTGTTGTTGAGTGCAATTGCCTCCATTTAGAAGTACTTAAAATGAGCACACACTCTTTCTGGAAAGCTATTCTATTTTCATTTTATTAAATGATTTATTGGACAGCTCCCAAATGATTACCTGGCATTTGTCAGGCAAAGGTTAATTCAATACCATGGGGTGGAGAGGTATAAGACTTGTGTGGCATGAGGCTGATTACACAATTTGCTTTAGGAGAGGAAAGGAAATAATTTAGTATAACCATGGGTGTCTGGCATTATTTTTCAATTTTCCTATAGATAAAGAAATATATTTCGGAGTGCTTTTCCGTCGCAAAAAAAGAAAATATTTTTGGAAGAGTGGCCTTTTATTGCTATTAGAAATTAATTATTGGAATAATTTAGGAACATTTTCATTTTTGCTGAAATGTTATCTTCTAAAAAGTTTATGCTGTTGAATAAAGAAAAGATATGAGGGGTAAGGTGAAGTTTTGCAGGTATTTTTATCACATAGAGTTTTTGAGCGTATGGATAATTTTAATGACAAAATGGCAACCTGGTTCCTTACTTAGCTTTAGATTAAGGTTTAGTTTCCTCATCTATAATATAACTGATGCAGAGCACAGTGGTTTTTTGCACACAAATGTAACCAGTGGACTTATTCCTTGATTCAGGAAATACTAATTAAGCACTATCTGTGTGTGCTAATGGCTTGAAGTCATGGGAATTAAAGAGTGAGTCAAAGCATGTCCACTTGGTGTTTGTGGAGCTAGTGAGTTGAGAAGTTTGTGAACTTGGTTGGAAAGACAGCTACGCATCAAGAAATCACACAAGTGCGTGTGGTTTTAACTGTGCTGTAAGATAAAGCAGGGCAGTGTTATCACTCTGAGTTATATTATGCTTCTGTGATCTCAGGAAACATCCTTGAGAAAGTGACATTTCAGGTACATCTCAAAGGTTCCTAGAGGTTAACTGTAGTTGTGTTGTTTGAGTCCCTCCAAAATTTGTATGTTAATTCTATGGTGGGAAAGCTGTGTCCTGCTCTGAGTTAGTCCACGGTGAATAGAGCAGCAGTTTTCAGGCTGTGTCTATCTAACTCAACTCCAGTTTATAAAGCAGCAGTTTGCCATTCGTTACCACGATTTTCATTCTAGTGCCAAGGTAGAATGACTCCACAACTTCTTGTACAAGTAAACAACCACCATCTGCACAGCACAACCATAAGGCACAAACTGATAAATAAATGAATTGTGCTATTACAAATTACCATCTGTGAACTTATCGAATTAAATCAGAAGCACATGTATGTATGGGTGTATCAGCCCCATATCAGGGAAGCCAGGCCTATGAGCTTATGAAACATCCCAGACCACCAAATGAAGCAACCCCTTCTCCTGAGACCCATAAAGCAAGGGACACCCTGACCCTGGCTGCAGCAGCAGCACATACCCACCCTCATGAGATCATCTGGTAAAGTGTCATGTGGTTGACAGGAAATGAACTTCTGACTCTCTAGCCCTGGGTTTCAGCTTAGCTTGACCTCCCTGTTGCTCATGGCCCACTTCAACAGTGCTTGCCATTTGATCCCTGGTCCAGAACAAGTTCCCCATCTCATAGCTCCGCTGCCTGAACAAGTTCTTTGGCTGGTGCGGCAGCTGACCACCTACAGTGGATCTTTGTGTACGTATCTGCTGTCTGCCTTTTCTCCTGGCAGCCTGCTGAAACCCTGTAGTGGTCTTACATTTTCTTAACCATTCTGTAACAAATTAGATGGATATAGATGGATGGATATAAATGCAATTGTTTATAATGTGGTATGTGATTTCAGTGCTAAAGATATCAGAGTAAAAGAATCTGTGATTGGCTTAGGACTACCAGGTCAGTCAGGAGTATCCAGTGAATTGTGACCAGTGTAAGTGACGTTACTTGCGAATTTGGAAGACATAAACACAGATGGCCTATGTTAATAACTGTTATGGTTCAAATATGAGGTGACCCCCCAAGCTCTTCTGTTAGTTACAGGAATATTCAGAGGTGAAATGATTAGATCATGATGCACATCCTAATCAGCCCATCCCAGTTTGAATGGAGGAACTGTAGAGCAACTGTAGGAGGTGGGTCACTGGAGGTGTGCCTCAGAGGGCTCATCTTCTCTGCCGCCCTTTTCCCTCTCTTTCTGCTTCCAGGTCAACATGAGGTGAGCAGCTTTCCTTCTTGCTGCCCTCCTACTGTGGTGTTGTGCCTCATCTTGGGGTACAAGATGATGTAATTGTCAGCCATTGGCTAAACCTGTGAAACTATAACCTTAAAAGAAACTTTTTCTCCTCTTGTTGGAAATTTTAGCACAGCCACGTCAAGCTAACAGAATGGCATATCTAACTCATAAAAGATGCCTAACACCATTATGAGGGCACTGGTAGGACGGACATTTGGGAGGTGATTTGATCATGGTCATGAAACCCTCAAGAATGGGCTGGTGCTTTTAATAAGTGAGAAGTCCCAGAATGCTGCCTTGCTCCTTTTACTGTGTGAGGACGTAGCAAGAACACATGAACTATGAACTAGAAAAGGCCCCCACCAGATGCCAAATGTCTTGATCTTAGACTTCCATGGAAAATAAATTTCTGTTGTTAATAAAATTCCCAGTCTCTGGCATTTTGGTATAGCAGTCTGAACAAATGAAGATACTAAGGGGAAATTGGGTGGAAGAAAGGAGGGTTTTCATCTCATGGTAGTAAGATATGCAAAGACCCTGCCTGCATTAACATGGATCAGTGAGCTTTCAATGAATGGAATGAAGGCCAGAGTTGTGGCGTAGGAAATGAGAGCAAAGAGTGATGAGGCTGGAGGGTTAGCTGGGGTCAGGATACGTAGGGCCCACAGACTGTGTTACACATTCTTTTTCTATTTTCTTTTAGTTGATATTTTTGAGCAATAGCTGAACTGGTGGTGGTGGTGACATGAGTGTGCTTGCATTTTGAACTCTGGTGGATCCTCAGTGAGGAGTCTCCTGGGATAGGCCAGGTCAGGAGGGATGCCAATTTAGGTTAGGGAGATGGTCGTGAGAGGGCAAGGAGGTAATGGATTTTGGAAGGTAAAGTCAATATGTCAGGTATGATTATTGTTGGTGTTATTGGTATGGTTCTTTTTCTTCCTTTGGATTTGGAACTGACAAATATTTTGTGGTTTAGAAAAACTTGATACCAATAGGAAACATCCTTCCCCAGACATGTGTCATATGATGATTATCACTTTTAAGGAAAGTCCTAACCCAGTTAAAGGTGAGATTCTTTTGTAGACTCTGACAGTCGAATAGCAGATTATGACTTACACAGAGCACCTCAGTCTTTTCCTAAAGTACGGGCTTTCCAACAGAAAGTAAGGATCCAAGCTTAGCTTAGTAGTGTGTCTAAACATTTATTCTGCTAAATGCTATGTTTTTGAGCTAGATTACTTGACATTATTTAATACAGGGTATGGATTTTAAATTCCTATTTTTCTCTATGTTTTTTGAAGGGTCAAAAATTTTATCTGCCAGTGCATCTGAAATCTGTTGGGTAACAATGCCTATGTCTGTTCTTGGATACCTGTTCCCTTTTCATTCTCCATATTCGCCCTGGCAGTTAGCTAGTTGTGCTTTCCATCAGCATGGCAAAATACCAGAAAAAAATCAACTTATACAGGATAAAGTTTGTGTTGACTCATGGTTTTAGAGGTTTAGGTCCATGTTTAGCTGGCTTCATTGTTTTTAGCTTGTAAGGAGGAAGAGATATCAGGGCAGAAGGTTGTTGCAGAGAATGATGGTCCCCTCATAGCAGCCAGGAAGCAGAGAGAGGAAAGCGGGTGGGAAACACATGTGCAAGAAGTTGGGGACTTTAAGATATGCCCTTCCAGGGCACATCCCCAGTGGCCGACTTCCTGCAACTAGGTCCCACCTCCTCCAGTTTCCACCACCTCCAAGTAGCTCCATTAAGTCATGAATCTATCAATGCATTAATCCATCGATGAGGTCAGAATCCTCATGATCCAATGACTTCCCCAAACTTCCTCTGAACATTGCTGCACTGGTGACTAAGCCTTCAAAACATGAGTCTTTGAGGGACATTGAAGGTCCAAACCATAACACTTATCATCTTAGACAGATCTTTCCCCTGCTTACACCCAGGTTGAAAGACAAGGAAGAGGGAGGGGGTTATAAGTATTTACACACTTGTAAAAATATTTTGAATGAATATAAGCCATTATATTTATTTCAATATACTTTTGAATACCAAATATTTATTGCCTAAATACTTATGAGTATATATTAAATTCCTCAAATTTTTTAGTGATGGAAACAGGAAAATTCGAACATTCCTGTTCTTTGGGCATGTGTATTCTGATAGGGATGGACAGTATAGATTATAGAAGTTCAGCCAGCAGGTCCCTAACCTGAGTGTTTCTTGTCACAGGAACACATCCAGCCCTGTCTGGCACATCTCTTTTTACTGGCCAATGAGTCAGAATGACCAAGGGAAACCGCTCACCTGCTCCTCTATGAAGCAGATGATCCAGGTCACTGAAACTTTGAATCCCCTGCCCAGAGCTTGCAGAGCCAACTTCCAGAGAGTGAGCATGCCTATTTCCTGAGTCCCTTTGTGCAAATACAGTGTTGGCCACTGTTGTGCTCCGTACAGTGGCCAGGGGTACCACTATTTGCCTGGGATGAGGAGCAAACTGTACATGGAACATGGATGAAGGAGCTGGTTTGTCACATATATGAGACCCATTTCCAGAGAAGAAAGAGACAGTGAATGAGTCATACTCTGGGCTTGGCCTCCTCTCTCCTGCAATCACAGTCTGGCACAGAACACCATATATCCAAAAATTCAAAATTTCAACATGGCCTTTCATTACTAACCTAGTTTTTTTTTAAGATAGCAGGATAGAATATATTTTACTTAGCATTTTATAGCTTTATTTCTAAACATCTAAATATTTAAAATTCATTAGTGGGCTTTGACTATCTTCAGCTTGTCAGACAGATGGCTAATCAATAGGAACGCAAACACTTGAAGGCCATCATTTTCGACAGTGATGAATGCATGACTGCAATAAAATAGGGGCACATGATCCCGACATTCAGGAATAGCAACTTCTTTAGATTGGTTGCTGAAGGAGGTCCTTTTTACTCTAATGATAAATAGGAAGACCCTCATGAGCAAAATTCTGGGACAGAACAATTCTATCAAGGGGAAAAACAGATGCAAAAGCTCTAAGGAAGAGAATGACTTGATACATCCGATAGAAAGAAGGCCAGTACAGTAAATTTATAGTGAATTCAAGTGCTGCATGTAAGTTGAAATTGTGGAATTATTCAGGGACCAAATCAAATCAGCTTTGAAGATCGTGGTTTGAAATATGGCTTGATTCTGAGTGCACTGAAAGCTGTTGGAACAACATAGAAGAGCAGCATGATCTGATTTGTGTTTTACAGTGACAAGTGTGACCACTCAGTGGCAAATGAGTTACAGAAATAGGAATAGAAGCATTAAAACTATACAGAAGTCTATTACAGTGGTCCAAGTTCAAGTTGATGTTGAACAGTATCAGGCACTATGCTTGCCAATCAATATGCAAATAATTTAATAGGTAGTAAAAAATATTATTTTGAGTTCTGTGGAAACTGCCAACAACTAATCACAGGTTGAATTCCTTTTGTGATGACAGTATTTAGTGCCTACCTCAGCAAACTATTCTTTCAATAATCTTCCTTTGTCATATGGAACCCATGTGATATTAAAAGCATCAGAACAGCAAACTGAATTCTTTTAAACACTATTTGAAGATAAAATATAAGATAAATATACTGGATTCTGTGTGGGCTCACACATTCATAGCAGATGATGAGCAAACTGATTAGGGGAGAATATGAAGAAAGAGCAGTCAAATGTATTCTGGTTTCATATTAGATATTATTAGTGCTGAAATACTTGGCTTATTTATAAAAATTGTGGTGTATTATGTGAAGAGTTTGCATAATGAATGATTAAGTAATATTTGTAGTTTATGGTATTGAATTATAAATATGTATATTATAGTTTACAAATGCCGGTTTATCTGATAAGTATTTCCTAAAGGTCTGCGGTGTATGGACTAGACAAAGGAGAGCAGGGGATTCTAGTTCTTGATTTCTAGAAGGCACACTGCCCAGTAAAGGCTTTGACTTTAAAATAATTTTAAATCCGTATGGTCTGCTTTCCATGTTTTTTGAACTCCTTATTTATTTTTGAATTTGCCCACTTTGTCTTGCTTAGCATTATCTTCTTTAATTGCAAACATTCAGAACAAGGAATCTTTGTGAATTATGCAAGTTTATTCTCTACCAGCTCTAGTCTCTTGGATGTCTTTGAATGTAGGGAAACTACTCTTGGCCCCAAATTCTTTGTCCTGAGAATAAGTTGGTCCCTCCATTATTTTATTGTTTAAATACCTATGATCGAGAATTGACTTGCTTCTCTTTTATCCAAAGTATCCAGTTACCATTAAAAGCCGGCCTTGGTTCTGTAAGTGAATAAGAAAAAAAAAAACTTTGTTAAATAAAAGGAATGGTGTTTGCCATAGTAGGTGCCATTTAAGAAACAACAAAATGCTTTGCTTTTTGGAGCATAGTGTCATTTCCATTGTGCCAGAGGTAGTATCCTTGTTAGAAACTGCACTTCTGATTGCTTTGCAGGTTTTTTTTTTTAACATTTTAGACTGCCACAAAATGCGTATCTGTGATTTCTTTCACAAAGGTATCTTCTTGAGGCCCACATTGTCACTAATAATATTAATAGCAATTAAGCTGTTCTATATATATTTCTATGCAGGTAAATTATTTATATACATTATTGCATGTAATTTTTATAATCTATAATAGATTCTGTAAAATCCAGATTTTACAAAATTAGTATTGTTTATTCACTGCCTTTTAAAAATATTCCTCACCAGAATGTAAGCTGTAGGAAGTCAGGAATGATATCTGCTTGTTTTCCTATTATATTCCAGTCGTTTTCATTGTTAATGCTCAATAACTATCCAGCTTTATAAATGTATAACTCTCAAAGATTAAGTGGCTTTCCCAATGACACATAACTAATACAGAGCTGTCTTTCTCCAAAGACTGCTCTTACTAGCTGGATACATCATTTCAAGGGAAAGTTCATAGCCCTGCGCTGGGTTGGATATGAGAAATTTCTTGTGGCATTTAGATTTATCTAGTGATAGTGTAGCTAAAGGTCTACTGTGCTTCATATTAACTCATTTGGGAGAATTTATCATTCTCAGCTAAATGTCATTAGGCTCCCGTGAGCCCCTTAAAGGCACATGGTGGTGCTTTTCCTTCTTAAGATAGTCCAGTCGCCTCACCATGCTCCAGCTGACGCTGAGAGGAGGAAACTGAACAACGAATCCCAAGTTTCTCTTTCTCAAATGACCCATGTACACTTGTTGAGTTTTTCTCATACCTTCTGATTAAGGTCTTCATATTCCACTTTTAGGAAGTTTAGTAATGGTCAATTCTTCCTTCCTGGGAAGTGAATGATCTCTGCATCCTTTTTCACATAGGAAACTTCAGGTGTTTCACCTTTCCTGCCAACGTATTCCAGCTTCTCCCATGAGTGTTTAAACTGCTCTTTCTCCTGGAATCTCTTCCATCTGCCAAACTCAATTATATCTTCTTGTTTTACTAGGAGAAAATTCTGTGGATACTCCATAAGGCACAGAGCCTGGAGGACTGTCTCTAACATACACTAGGATCCTCCACATCTCTTCTTTTTCTTGTGCGTGTTAAAATTGTAAAAGCTTTGTTGCCCACTCACCACCTGTCATTTTGCATCTTGTGTCTTCTTAATGCTCTCTCTATGACTTAGAGCTGTAGTATGGAGTAGACCTCCATGGAATTGGCCTTTAGCGACAGGGATCTACCAAAATCTGAATCTCTTTGAAGACTCAGAACAATACCCACTTCAAAGTGAGAATAGAATAGTATATATAAAAAGCCCACTTTGTTTCATCTCCTATTTTCTTGCTCTGCTCTTTCTTGGAGACCCCTTTTTATTCTGAAGGGTCAGGATGCTAAGCATCAACTGAGAGGATTTAGACAGAAACATGTATATAAACAAAAAAGACCTTTTTCCATGAAAGGGTCAGGAGGAATGAAAAAAAAAAGTGCTCCTCAAAAGTCAACTCTTTGGTTACTTTTATAATATGTGGATAGTGTTAATATAAACCACTACCAAATAACACATACCAATATTTTATTTTTTCCACTAATAAATTTATCTATTTAGAGCCCCTCTTGGATAGGCACCACAGATTTTCTTTCTCTGATAGAGTTTCATTTTTTCCAATTTCTTGGTCCTATTACTCTCTTCCTTTGGGCCCCACTGTTTGTACTGGAAAGCAACTTCCAGCACTTTGAAGCTCCATGTGTTTCTGGAAGGCACTTGAGATTCTTGTTCAGAGTGAAACACTGAAGATAAACACTTTTTGGTGGAGATAATAAGGTGTCTTTTTACAAAATTACTTTTTGAAAGGTCTAGAATGGCAAATCAATGAAAAATCATGTCATGTGGGCAGGACTCAATTATATCACTATGAAACACTAGCACTTTTTAATTGTATTCAGAAATACTAAAAAATGTGTGAATAAATAAGTCTGCTATTGTACTGAGAATGTCTCTGGCCCTCTGTTATGTTTTTATTAATACGTAATGAGGAGTGAGTGTAGGGAGTTATAAATACGGAAGTTTGGCAGAGGGAAAGATATTCTCATTCTGCTGCAAATAAAAATGAGAGAATCTGAGTGTGGAGAATCCTCATAAAACTAGGGATGAGCCCACCATATGATCCTGCTATTCCTCTCTTCGGTATTTTTCCAGGGGATTTAGAATCAGCCCATTACAGTGACACACCGAAATCAATGTTCATAGCAACTTAATTTATAATAGCTAAATTATGGAAACAACCCAGATGTCCCTCCCTGGATGAATGGATCAAAAAACGGTGGTACATGTATACCATGGAGTTATACTCAGCAATTAGAAACAATTTTGCATCCTTTGAAGGTAAATGGATGGCTATGGAAGAAATTATGCTGAGTGAAATAAGCATAACCCAGAGAACCAAGGATCGAATGTCTTCACTCATCTGTGGAGGCTGGAGCTAGACCCTGGCCATTGAGAAAGGAGGTCTATTATCATGTTTTAAATCTAGATAAGGTTTAATGACATACAACCTAAGGCATGTATTTGTAGAGATGTATTGGGCAGGAGGCAGGGGTTGGGGGATAAGGGTGGGTAATTGGGAGGGGGTTCTTGGGGGTAAATCTAATTTTCAGAATTTATATGTATTATTTCATTAGAAGCTTGTTTAATTGTTCAACGAGTAAATTTCTGAATAAAATAAAAAAAATTTTAAAAAATGAGAGACTCTGGGTTTTTGTGGTTCTTCAAGATTGTCAAAGTCTTACCTTTATTAGGGACCTTTCTTATTATTCCTTTCAGTAGAGCATAAGGAATTTAACCTGTCACCATGTCATTTTGAAAAACTGCTTTTGGAGTAAAAGAACTCTATCCTTTTCTCCTGTATGTTTGGTTTAAGGGTAAATTTAACAGCACAATATAAATAGCACCACAGAGACTTAACTGTGGGCAATTTGAACTTCCTGATCACCCTTGGTTAGTTTTCACTCAGAGAATTTTTAATAAGCGTTTTTCTTCTCTCAAGATGGTCTATGCAGGGGCTGGAGTGGTAGCTCAGCGGTTTCTGCACTTGCCTGGCAAGCATGAGGACCCGGGTTCAAACCCCAGCACCATGTACACAACTAAGTGTTGGAGCAATAAAGGCCATGTGAAAAACTAAATAAATTTGTTTCTCTCTTTCTCTGTCTCTCTCATTGTCCTCTGTTTAAAAAAAAAAAAGATGGTCTATCCAACTTTTCTCCTTGTGCCTCTTTGAAATCATGGTTGAAATGTTTTGCAAATATAACATTTTCATTTCTTTTGACATTATATGATTTGAGCTTTTAGATACAATTTTGTATCTTTGCCTGAATTTACTCTAAAGCCCCATAGCTCAGATAGCTTTAATAAGAAAGTATAATGTATATGTGTTGCCCAGTGACAGAAAGAGGGATGTTCAAACTGCTCTCAGCACATGTAGAGGGAGCAGAAGTTTAGCTTTCACCAGTACAAGCTAAAGACAAGCACACCATCCATTGTACATCTGTGTTGCTGAAGGACTGCTGCTAATTTCCTTAACTCATTTGCTACCACTTACTTTTTTGTAGGCTTTTACATAATTGGGTTCCAGCTAAAATATTTCTCTTGGAAAGGAATGTCAGATCTCATTCCACTCCTGCCTACTCTAAATATTTTAATAGCATGATGCCTATACCTGTTAATCAGATCCACTGTGGTATTTCCACACATGCATACAGTGTACACCCTCTCTCCACCCTTACCCCTACAACACCCCAACACCCTTCTCCATCCCCAATAATCTCTATTGTACTTTCAGGTCAATTCTGTTTAATTTCAACAGTATAACAAGCAGTATAGTGTTTCCTCAAAAAACTAAAGAATATAAGCATTATTTTTAGGTAGGGGTGTGTGTGTGTGTGTGTGTGTGTGTGTGTGTGTGTGTGTATGTATTGTGAATGGCTGCTTCCATTATTTCTAAGCATATTTGTTATTGTTATATAGAAACGCTGCTGACTTTTGTATGTTGATTCCATATTCTGCTACTGTACTGTATTTGTTTATCAGTCCTAATAGTCTTTTGGGGGAGTCTTTAGTCTGTACATAGAATCATAATTTGCAAATAGGGATGATTCAATTACCTCCTTTTATGGTTGTGTGCTTTTAATTTCTTTCTCTTTCCTAATTGTTCTGGCTAAAAATTCTTGTACTATACTGAGTAACAGAATTGAGAATGTACACCCTTGTTTTCTTCTTGATCTTCGAGGAACTGCTTTTAGGTGTTGCCTGTTTCTTATGATGTTTGCTGTGTGGGGAGTGCTGCACTTCCATCCAGTCATCTCCCTTCTTCTCTTCTGAATATCATTTGTTCCAGTCAGTGAGTTTTGCTAATTCTGAGCTTGAGATGATTTATGTCTATGTTTTATCTTCCCAACTATGCTTCCAGCAACTTAAGGAAATAATTTTTTATAGTTTAAAATTACTCCAATATATAGATATGTATTGAGGGAACATTAACAATCTTTTCCAGGGTTTAATTTGAATAACTCCGGAAACCAAGAGACACAGGTCTAGGAAGTAGAAAGTGTGGCATGAGGAGTCTTAACTTTGAATCTGTAAGTGTGCTTGTGTTGATGGCTTATATCACTGCAGAGGCTTTGACTCAAAGAATGGTCCTCTCATAAACTCAGTACATCTTCTCTCCTGAACCTAGTGGGTGTTTTGTAATATGCTTCATCTGATTTTTATCTGAAGTGCAAAGACTCTCCAGTGTGTGTGTGTGTGTGTGTGTGTGTGTGTGTGTGTGTGAGTGTGTAGAATGATGAGAAATGGTCATTTCTAGGGGAGAAGTAGGGGTCACACTGACTGTAACCATTAGGTAGCTCTTACCAAACAGGTTATAAATAGTTCTACAGAGTTGTTCTAATCTGAATTTATAATTAAAGATTCATTCTTTTCATATCCCAAAGGACTTCCATCTGTTCCCTATTTTCTGCTTCAGTGATGTTTTAGACCAGTTTCCCTCCTTTATACTCCATTCTAGAAATATTGGCTTTCGTTGTACTCCTGGGCCATCAAGTCATTTGCCACTTTGGGACTTCCCATAAGCTTTAATATGTTTTTTTCCAGAACTCCTGCCCATTCTCTGCTTCCTCTTCTATATTCATAATGTATCTGGCTTACTTTTTACATCTTTTAGATCCCAATTCACATTATTCCCTCAGGAGGACATCCTTGCCACATTAACAATATAAATTTGGCTTTACCTATTATTCCAGTTTATGTTTTTTCCTTTATGTTATAGTCTCATAGTTTGGAAAATTGTGTGCAACTTCTTTTAGATAAAATACCCCATTAACTGAGAGAAGTGAGATGTGTTGTTACTATACTGATGTCTGGTACATAGTAAATCTCAATAAACATTTTTTGAATAAGTGGACTGCCAAGGAAGACTAAAGAAATACTTGACTCCAAGCTATGTAGGCTAAAGGAACAAGTTTTCTTTTTTTTTCTTGGCATGAAATTTGATGCATCTAAAATAAATTTATAGGAGAGTATTTTTAAATTGATGTGTCCACAGGTCCTTCATATTCTGCTTATTTACAGTGCCTGCTATTGTCCCTGCTACTTTCACCTCCGTTGCAGTTCTTCTTCATATATCCCATATCTTAATTGGGTTAATTCCATTTATCTTCCAGATCGGTTTAAACCTGTGTCCTTGAAGACACTTCCTCTAGATTCCTAAGTAATGTTCTTTCTTTCGATATATATGATTACAGCACTCTGTTTTTCTGTTTTCATAAAATTACTCACTCCTCCTTCACTCAGCATTCAACAAATATCCCTGTGTGCTAAAGTGCTGACTCCTCAGGTTTAGCATGTCCATCTGGGCCTTTGAATTATTCTGCTTGATAAGAATCCCTTTGTATACATGGGGCCTTGGGGCACAGCAGATGCTTCAGGCTAACAGTGTGATTTATGGTAGGGCCTTGTCAATGCTGTATCATTTTGACCTCAGAAGGGGTTGGAGATTAATTAATGGCAGTCACAAGGGGGTTCCATGCTTATGTGATTGAGTCAACAAAAGAATAAAACAAAGATCAAAAAGTCCTGGACTAGAAGGCTCAGGTAAGCTGCTCTGGTTGGCAGTTTTAATGTGTGTGGTCATTGATTGTTCCTGGGAGAATTGGGCACTGTCTGTGTGCCTCCTCTGGGAGAGGACAACCAGAAGCTTATGTCTGGTTTCTCCTGGACGCTGACACAGGGGACTGTTCACCTGTATCTTTTTGCTGTAATAAACCATAAGTGTGAGCGTAAATATAACAGCTTTATGGAATCTGGTGAGTCCTTCTAGTGACTCAATGAACCTGATGACTTTAGGGTAATGTCCATCATAGCCTACTATATATCTAACAGGGCAGATGCCCACTAGGAGAAGAAGAAAGAGCTGTGAATGAGGCAAACATGAGTCCTCACTTCCAGTGGTATATTTGCTGATGATGGAGGACCCAAATCCTAAACAAGAAAGGAGACAAAAACAAGAAGTAGAAGTAAGTCACATAAGCGGAATCAACAGAGTAAAGCAGCAGTATACAGTAGAATTTTCTGTGTTTCTTGCAAGACTGTAAACTGTACAAGAGGGACTGTGTGCCTTTGATTTACCACTTACCTTCTCTAGCAGGAGCTAGAGAACAGACACTTAATAAACACCTGTTGACTTGTACAAAAATCAAATACCTATTTCCGTTCCTACAGCTGTCCTTTTCATCTCTAAAATTTTCCTGGAAAAATGAATTGAAGTTAGGATGGCAGAATGCTTAGGGCACAGTCAGAATACATTAAACAGGTTGTGCATGTGTGTGTGTGTGTGTTTGTGTGTGTGAGCGTATTTCCCTTCATAGAAATAACAGCTTACTTTTGAGAATGAAAAACTTGGGTTTTAAAATTCCATTGCTATTTATGACTAATCATAAATAACTATATATTTCTGTTTAGTTGATACAAGAAAAATGGGCTTAAGAGTACAGATACAAATGCTTAATAGAATTAGTGTGTGGTAATGTTAGACATATGGAATTGTCAGGTTTGCTTTTGAATTCTAATAGGTGGTATATACTATACATTGAGTAATTTCTACTTTTAAAACTAATTATTTAAAGAAGATTTGAGAAATCACTTTTTTTTGTTTTTTTGCAGGTTGAAGCACACTACTTCTTCATTTCTCCAAGCAATTTTTCCAGCACAGGGCTCTGGATACTTCTGTGTTAATTGTACACTTTTCAGAACCCAGGCAAGTAAATAATGATCATGTGAATATATCAGTTCTTTATTGAGGAACTAGACTATACTGTTCTCCTTTAAATATCTTTGTGTAATATTGGACCAAGTTAGAGGTTTTTAAATGAGCGATGATGTGTGATAATTTAAATATTATAATATAAGCAATATAATCTGTTATTTGGTACTCGAAATATCATGACTTCACATTCTCTTTGATGCAAATTTTCTCTGTGTTCACTGACAGAGATAAATCTCCTAATCTTTTTAGAGGTGCTAATAGTAAATGCAAGGATGTGTGAGGGGAAGTGCAGATAATCAGGTTTGCTGATGTGTGTGTGTCTTAGGCCTTATAGAAAACGTCATCTTCCGTTTGTATATCAAAGAACAATAGCAATGAATTAGACAGCTATGTGAAAGCTTTCCTATGGATGTTTTTCTATAATTGTGGCTGGATGTAGTAAGAATAATGACACATTATTTTTAAGAAAATATTTTCTAAAATTTATATGCAAATTGTTTTCATTGCATGCACATATTTGAAGGGGCCAATGGTGGCATAGAAATAGTAAGAGCCTTGAACTCAGATGGCCAAAAGTTTTAAATCCCAGCTGTAATATTTTATAATTGTGATAATTTAGAAAAAAAAATTCCTTTCTTTGTCTTCAAAACAGCACAGGGTATTTTAAAAGGAGAAAAGATGGAGAACTTGCTTAATTTAAAGGTCTTTATATTTATAAAGCAAATAATATATTTTGAAGTATTTTCACATGCTCTTTCATCCCCAAAATCCAATTTTAGTCATCTTCTGGTCATGTCTTTTTGTTATGGAATGTTAGGATGACGGAAATGGATCAGTACACGGCATTGAACATTGGACATATGGGAATGATAGCAATTTTTCCTTTTAATCACAGTCTAAAGAAGGAGTACATGCCAGGCAATGCCACACAAGTATTGTATTTAGCAGGGTGAGCCTGCTGTGGAAGGCAGGCTTTGTGGAAGGCAGTATCAAGAGGGTGGAGTGCCCTCTAGTCCTTGTGTGAGGATGTGTTTGGTTTATCTGAATACTTTCAGGGCCTGGCAAGGAGCTGACATCTGCTACCAAGGAAGGAGCAGAAAGTGTGCCTGGTCTCCTGATCAGGAAGGTAGTTTGACTGAGGAACTGAGGAGGGAAACTTGGAATTAGTCCAGATGAGACTTCATATTTTTCCCCTGGGTGCCAAGGCATCATTTAATACTGAGCTTTAATTTTAGGCCTTACAAGATGTATCTTTCTCCATTTGCTGATAGTACTATAATGTTGGTACAAAATTTTGAAGATCTTAGAATCATACAGTTTTGTCATAATTAAAAGTAATAATAATTAAAAAAATCAAGAGGGGCTGCAGCGGTGGCTTGGTTATTATGGTGCTTGCCCGGCATGAGCAAGTACGCAGGTTCAAACCCCAGCAACCCACGTGCACAACTAAGTGTCAGAGCAATGAAAACCATGTGAAAAACTCAATAAAAATTGATTCTCTCTGTCTCTCTTTCTCTCTCTCTCTTACTGTCTTCTCTCTTTAAAAAAAAAAATAAATCAGGAAATGATGGGAAGATTTTCCATGTGCAAAATGTCATGCATGAGTACGTGTAAACTTTGATGTCTGTTACATATAAGTGCTGTTATATATAAGGATTATTTTCTTCAGTGTACCTGGTGTAACAGGAAAATTTTTAATCCTCATGATTGTGTGGATGGAATTTAGGGTTATGATAAATGGAAGTCTTTGTAAAGGTGATGTTTGAACAAAAAAAAATTATTTTTAGCAACTCTTACCAAAACCATGTCTTCTCACCACAAACATATTCTGGCATATAAAATATTCCACTGCTTTCCACTGTTCCTGGGAAAAGATCAGACCTGAACATGCTATAGAAGACCTCAGCAGGTACAGCTTTCCCCCTCATTTTCTTCACTCCATTTACAGTGACTTCCTTCATCAGCTTTCCACCCTTCCAATCATGGCGTTGTGTCCACATTTTCCAACCTGTGTTGGATGCTTTCTCTCCTTCTACTTGTCTTTCTGCTTTCACTCTCACCAGTTCTCCTAATTAATCTTATTTTACAGGCCTGCTCAAGTGATGTTTCCTATGAGAATATTTTCCTGAGACTACATCTCCCTGTTCTAATGTACTCTAGAATTTTTCTTCATAAGATCGATCACAATATTACATTCATTTATTTGTGTAATATTTTACTAAATTTCTTTTTCAGAAGGGCTGTTTTCTTTTTTTTTCCTAGCTCATCTCCTCATTTCTTAAATGGAATTCATTAAATAGTAGGATAGGTACTTAAGATGTATTTGTTAATCAAATTAATCAGTTTAACATATTTGCAGTAAGTTCAAGAGTAATAGACTAGGAATTTTCACCAGAAGGATATGGCTTCACATTGAAATTTATCCTGGGTTAAGATGCGTAGTTTCTCCCTGTATAAACTTAGGATTGCAATATAATTGAAATGCATGCAATAAGAAACATAAAATATTTAACATAGTTCCCAGAATATTGTAAAGGGACAAAAAGTAATCTTATTTTTATTTTACTCTTACAAAAAATAAAAAAGGACTTAGAAAACTCATATATAGCGGTTAATAGCATAATGATTTTTGAGGTTGCTATTATTATTCTTGATGAAAATGGTATATTTCAAGAATAAATTTGTATTTTTCAGATATGTTTCAAATAATTTTTTCTAACTATTTTCAATAAACAAGTGGAATTTTTTCCTTTTGTTTCCGGGCTGTGTGAGAAAAAACATATAATTTGGAACTATCTTGTTACTATTGATTAGTATAGTATGCTGTACTTTTCTTCATGTGAATGACATCTCTATAATTTAAGTCATAAAAGATATGTGACAATGTGATCAATATGTTATATTGATCTTTGAAAACAAATCATAATTTTCATAATCAAAGAGAATGTATAGTCAAGTGAAAACATCAGGAGCTGAGTTGAGTTATTGGGTCATGAGTTATTTCTAATCATATTAGCCTATAAATTCAGAAAAAGAAAAAATCTAACAATTTGTAGAAATTGTTGGTGATTTAGTGACATTGGTCACTTTCAAATGATTCCTCAAAGTCTATTTTAAGAGCCTTCTGTCCTGTGCGACTCTGCATACTTAGGAATAGGAAATGTAATGGTTTTGAAATGATTGTGAAATTAAATGACTGAGCAGGAGTTTCCACATAGCAATCAAGAGTGATTAAGTCCTGTGCATATTGTGATTGGGTTTCTTCTAGTGAGGAGCTCATTCCCATAAGCATTGCAGCCTAGGGCATCAGAGGAGCCTGGGGAGGAAGCAAAAGTTCCCAGCCCAGTACTGAGGCGAGAGGCCCTGGAGACAGAAATGGCTGGAGTTAGAGGTGAGACAGAGACTCTGATGTGATGAACAAGGCACATTTAGTCAGTTGTAATCCTATGATATTTTATAGAAAAGAATAAGTAATTTTCTTCCTCTATGGCCTGATGTCAATTTACCATGACGTAGTTTCTTTAACTGCTGACCCCAAGGCAGAAATGTAGACTTTGTATGACAGACTAAGATATTGCTTTGCTTCTAGAATTTATGAGTGTAGGTTTTGAAGACTGTGAAAAAAGTTGTTACATAGTTTTGGAAGGAGATAAATATTAAATGGTTGAAAACTTCATCTCATGTATTTAACCAATAAATATAGAGATTTCCATGGAGGATAAAATTTATTGTATGTGTTGGAGATAACTTTGTAACAGAGAACCAACCCAAACAAACCAAAACACAAATGAATAGAACATTTCCTGGCGTTTCTCTACCAGAAGTCTTTTCATTTCAGGATGTAGAAATGCAGCAAAAATTAGCTTAAATAAGAAAGGGTAATGTATTGTGTCATATACCTGGGAGGCCCAGGGTTTTGGATTGGACTTAATCATACTTTAGTCCAAAGGCTCTATCAATATTATCAGCACTATTATTTTCTCCTTATATTCTCTCAAATTCAATGTCTTCTATACATTTTGTCCACATGATCTGCTTTCCTAATGGTCTTTATGTAGCCAGAACATTGTGACCATCAACTCCAGATCTGTTTTGGCCTTGATGTTTTTGTTTCACATAACATTCATTTTATTTCCTAAAAAAGCAAGTATTAACTATCTTTCCTTCAGTGCCCATGAGTGACCATAAGAACTCTGCTTCTGTGCATCCCTGACTTAACATCTTTCTGGGACGCATAGTGATTAATAGGGGCAGGGTCATATGAAAACTGCACATTCACAGTTTCATGAAAGTTACACAAACAACAACAAAAAAGAAATGTTGAGATAAAACAACCCATGCCCACTATTAGCACTGTGTTGCAAGACTTTTTGGGTGATCAGGAGAGAAAATATATACCTAATGAGTCTGTTTTTGTTTGAGTGATAGAAATAAAGCAAGTTCATCTATATAAGAAGGAACTAACCAAGGCTGTGTGAGCTTTTCGGGGAGACTTTCTAAAATATCACAGAATATTATGGAATGCTAAAAGTTAAAATATGAAGAGAATCTACTCTAATGCCACCATTTCACAGAGAAGAAAAAGAAGTGATTTTCCCAAAAATCGTTATGTCTTTGGTATGCATGTTGGGGAGTGGGGAAGCACAAAAGTAGTAGTTGGGACAGAGTTGTGGAGTTAGTGAGCTTAGCTTTGTATTTCATGAAGCTAATGAGACATGGATAGACTAAAGATAAGGTGTGCACTTGATGCTTAGGTTATACATTACAGCATTACATTTTTGAGTTTTTTCTTAATTTGGTATCAATTTTCATTGTAAAAACAGTAAAGACCTATCATAGAAAATTATGTAATTCTGAATATTCAGGTAAGCAAAAATGAAAGAAATCTAATAATAGATCCCTAATTGTCATTGGCTCCTTAGTATGTACACCACCAGGCACTTCAATTGTATGGATAACATGTGTGGATCGTATATTTTAGGTATACATGTGTAGGCAGGCTCTTATATGTGCACTGTGTATGAATATATTTTCCCATCGAAAAGTTTTTCCAGTTATTTTTCTACTATAAACAGTGTTTTGACAACACTTCTGTAAATAACTCTTTATGCAAGTTTTTAATTATTTATTAAAAAAATTATGTAAATGGAATTTCCACAATAAAGAGAATAAAGTACTGGAGTTCTGTTCTAATTGTTAAGTAGAATTGGAAGTAGATGAAGAATCTTCATAGTGCTCTTTTAAAAGAGAAAAGAAAAGAGCCAGTCCATTGAAGTTCTTTTATTTAAAAAATAACTCACGATTTCTTTAGCAATGTTGGTCTTATACCATTTATGTCTTGCTCAAGGGTAGTCAGCAGAAATATTTGTCTTTGAAATTAATTAATATCCCATTGAGAACACATTTTATAGTGAGTCTGAAGGATTTCTATGCAGCTAATGACCTTTTATATTCATCACAATTTGTTTATGATTTTGAAATGCAAAAACATTTAATAGTATATTTAACCAATAAAGCAATAATTAGTATTTAATAGATATTGAAGAAGACTTTGAAATCTATAAATCTCAGATGGTGATTTAGTTATTGAAAAATTCTTAGAGTTTAGTGATATTTTGAATAATTCTATTTGAGGAAATTATTGATATTTGAATTTTTGAAATTTCTGCATCTACCACACGTGAATGAATGGTACAGCTGCTTCCTTTATGATGTAATTGCTGAGTGCTCTGCTGTTCCTCATTGGCTGTGTCTCCTTTGGCTAAGGTGTGATGGATGTGTTGCAAAGGTGGATAATCTGCTCTACAATATTTCATCCCTTTATCACATTTCTAGTGCCAGAAATGTTCTGTAAATGTATCAAAGTAGGCTCTGAATATTAAAAGGAATATAATATAAACAAAAATCTTAGCTTTAGAGGCAGACTTGGGTTCGTTTTAGCTTCTGCTACTTAGCAACTGTGTGATTTGTGGAATGTGATTTGTGCTCTCTGAACTTTAATTTCCTCAACCTGTAAAATGAAAATAACATTGCTTATCTTGTAGTATTGTTGTAAGAACTAGAGATAATAGCTAAGTGCTCCCTATGTACAATTCTTTGAGCTGTTAATTTGAATTAATTATTTTATATAGATATTTTTTAATTTCTGAGGAGAATATTTTCTGGGATGCTTGAAATTGGGTTTCTTTCATATTTTAGAAAAAGTTAAGCTAGTAAAACATATACTTTATATATACAGTATATACAGTAATAAATTAAAGTATATACAGTAATAAAGTATGTACAGTAATAAAGAAAAAATATCTATTCGTATACTATCCAGCTTAAGGAAACTGAATGTTAACAGTTTGGTAAACTGTTTTTCCATAGTTGCTCAGTTCTTGAGAACAGGAGTGATTTATGTTCATCTTTTCAAATGAGACCATTCTCTATTTTCCTTCTTTATTTAACAATGTACTTGGAATTTTTCATATTTACATATAATATTTTGTCATAGCTGTATCATATGTGCTCTACAGCATATAATTTTTTCAGGTATTACTCTGTTGGAGAATAGAGTTTTTCTTTGCTATTTCAAACACTGCTGCTACAAATCATAATCACATCATATTAAGTACTTTTCCATTATGTCAAAACACAATCCAATCCCAAAAGCCTGGTGGGGAGTGTCTTTAGTATACTAATGATGATGGTCATGCTGTTAACAACACCCCCATTTTCAGCTATGACCATTAGGGTTAATGATGATGCTGAATTAGGACAATTTTTTTGGTAAGTAAATTCATATGTAAGTAGATAGCTTAATCAGTACCAAGGGTTTATTAATCAAATTGAATGCACCTCTTTAAGGAATTAATGGCAATATTAGGGCTTTAAATTCTTAAGGATATCATTAAACATGATTGTTTGGCATGAATATTAACTGCTCTTTATTAAGTTCATTTAAAGATGCATATACTCAAGCCCTTACACTTACTGTCCTATTGTGACATAAATGCAGTCAGTGTCAAAGCTGTGCAATCTATTTAATAGCTGTCTATTATAATGCTGTTATATTTCATGTATAATATTAACATGTTAGCTGTAGTGTAATGTTTTCATCTATCTTGTTTTACTCGTGAGTTTCATTATGTGTTGCTGAAAACTTTTAGAAATTAAAAATAAGGTCTTGTCTATCAGCTGTGACAGACCTCTGTGTCAGTTCCATGGATGTGCAGATGAGATGGGATAAGTGGCTGACTCATATGGACAATCTCACTTGAGGAAAAAAGACTCCCATTTTTAGTCTTTATAAGTTACTTATCCTTTCTGTTTTTACAGACCAAGAAAGAACTTTAGGACTTTTCAAGCAATGTTATTGAAATATGGTTGTGTTGCACACATCTAATGGTTACAACTTAGTAGATGTAAAACATGAATGTGATAAAATAATGAACAAGGGCGTTATACCCTCAGATTTGTGTGCATACCTTTCTAATCCTTTCCTTTCCTTCCTCCTCCCAAATCTTCTTCCTACAGGTAACCTTTGATTTCCTTTCTTCACCTATAGTTACATTTTCTATAATTGTATGTAAATGGAACAATACAGTGTATATCAGTGTTTTGTGGTGTTTTTATTCTGCATAATTATTTTGAGTTTCATCTATGCTTTTGCATGCATTAAGAGCTAAATTATTTATGTTGTGAAGCAATATTTCATTGTATGTGTGCACCAGTGTGTCTGTTCTTTCATCTGAGAATGAACAAAGCATTCCTTCAATGCCCTTGAGTGAGATTAGATGTCTGGATTTTGTCCTGGGTGCACATCTCACTTTTCCAGGAAGTAGCAGAGCAGTTTGACTATGTTGGCCCATCTTCCCCTCCCACCAGCAGTCTATGAGAGTTCTAATTGCAAGGCATTCCTGCCACCTTGCCAAAACCTGGTCAGTCTTTTTAATCTCAACAAATCTACTAGAAGTTATGTCATTATGGTTTAGTTTGCATTTCTGTAATGACTAAGAATTTCAAGCATCTTTATGTGTGTTTTATGCAATCCACATATCTGTTAGTAGATATACATTGACATCTTTGCCTAACACTTTTCTGGAACTATTTGTTATTTTTGAACATGTGGGATTTTTAGATATTCTGAATAAATAGTCTTTGTAAAATGCATAATTTCCAAATATTTTCACTCAGACTGTGGCTTAACTTTTAAGAGTATCTTTTAAAGAGTGAACGTTTTAGCTTTTGAAGATAAAGTATCATTTTTTCCCTTTAAATTCAATTGAGGAGTTGTGTTATTGTAAAATCAGAAATGCATATATACTAAAAATGTGATATGCCCCTGCCCTGATCCTAATCCAGAATCACCCTCACCCCAGTCTCTTGAGTCTTCTATATTTACTCTTATAACAGATATAAATAACTGTCTTTACATATATAATTGATCATGTATTTTCCAGAATTAAATGATTGCATAGTATTATTTGGCTTCTCAGGGGAGTAAAGAGTAAGCTACATTATTGATTTCCCCTTAGATCCTTCCCTATCATCCCTCTCTGTCCCCTCCTTGCTCGTCCCTCCCCACCCTACATATTTATCGTTCCCCTAAAATATGTGTTGCTTTGACTTTAGTGAGTCTAGTACATGAGTTTGATCTTTCATCAAAACCTGGCTTTTGCTCTAGCCTCCACAAATGAAGGAAAACATTTGACCCTTGAGTTTCTGGGTTTGGCTAATTTCACTTAGCATAATTTCTTCTATTGTCATCTCTTTATCTTCAAAGGCTGTAATATCATTTTTTCTAAAGTGGAACTCTATTGTATGTATGTATATGTATGTGTGTGTGTGTCTGTGTGCGTGTGCGCGTGTATTTTTTCACAGCTTTTGGATCCATTCATACAGTGAAGGGCATCTGGATTGATGCAGTAATTTACCTATTGTAAATTGAGCTGCTATTGACATTGATTTTTCTGTATCACTGTAATGTGCTGATTCTAACTCTTCTGGGAATATACCCAGAAGAGGGATAGGTGGGTTGTGTGGTGGATCTATTCATAATTTTTTGAGAAGTCTCCACACTGCTTTCCAGAGTGGTTGTACCAGTCTGCAGTTCCACCAACAGTGTGCTAGTTTATAGATCATGTTTTTGGTGTCTAATATTTGCCTAACAAATGGCATTATGACTTTCCTTCATATGTGTTTTTTTCAGAAATTTAATAATTTTTGTGAGATAATTTTGTATATCCTATTGGGTGTATCAAGGCTTATTTTTGTGTATCCTTATGGATTTGTATTCATTCCAATGCCTTTTATTGTAGAGCAGTATGTATATGGCTTTATTTCTGGAATTTATTTTCTACCATTGATCTATTTGACTATTTTTTATACTGATTTCATATTTTGTTAAGTGTAGCTTTATGATAAGCCTTAGAATCAGCAGTGCAGGTTCTCCAACTTTGACCTCCTGTCAGATTCCATTAATCTCACAAGAGTCTGACTTGAATGTATGAGTGGGGTTTGAGGAGCTCTGGGAATCCCGGGTACCTAGAAAGTTTTCACCTGTGCTTTAGCAAGAAACTTCAACATTCCAGGAATATCAACTCCCTTATTTCTACCACTCATTGGAATTTGGACCCTTGATTATTCCCAAACACCAGACCATTGTTCTTGCAATTCTACCAAGTGACTTCTAAGCATGTCTAGGCATATAAATACAGACTTAAAGGAGAAGACTACCTAAGTCTGTGAAAACAAAATTGAAAACTGGAAAAAAAAAACACATGGTTTTCCAGATAAATAAATATGAATAATAAAAAACTGACACAAAATATAGGAAACGTATAGATAAATTTCCTTAAATAGCAATACTAATATTTACTATTGATCAAGAATTTTGATCAAGAATTAGTGGCTGAGTTGGGCATGGTCTCACAGCCCTGTAATCATTCCCAGGGACACGAAAGACTGAGGCAAGAGAATCAAAAGTTTGAGGCCAGTCTCAGCAACTTTGTGAGAACCTTATCAACTTAGATTCTGTCCCAAAATTAAAAAAAAAAAACAATAAAATGGACTGGGGATGTAGCTCAGTGGTAAATTGTCCTTGGGTTCAATTCCTAGTACCCTGCAGGGGGAGATGGACCCAAGGATTTCACTGTTGAGCTTTAGCTTTCGTTTAAGGGACAGAATGTTCCAATGGCATACAAGTTCAGAGTATGGAAAAAGATGGATTGTTTTCTAATCCACTTAGTGAAGTCAAAATTTCTTTAATAACTATAGAGTTCAGAAATGGAAATATAGGCCATTGTTTTTGCTAAATATTGAGCAAAGTTAACATAATATTAGCAAGTAGCTCAGAAATATACTAAACACATTATTACAAAGTAGGATTTGCTTAAGGAGTGGGATTTTATTTTAATGTACAGAAATATATAATTATAAGACATTATATTAACACACTAAAGGAGATCATTTGTATTAATAGTGAAAATGTATTTGACAAAATTCAACATAATCGTTTTCCAAGCTATATCTCATATGAAAATAACCAAAATGAACACTAAAAAGCTATGGTATAGACTCTCTTCAAAAATTAACCCTGTAAGTATATCACAAGTTATTTCAAAGAGATCGTAGAGCAGATTTCCTAGGCCTTTGAATCATTTTAATGGAATGAATCACTTTTATATTTCTAAGACATTTGAAATCCTGATACGGTAAAAGTTATGAGATCTTATATAACTTTAATTCAATACTTATTAAAATAAAACTATTTTAATTGAAAGCAGACATTTAGCATAGAATTGTTTTCATATTTTAATAGTTTTAAAAATTCAGTAAGTTTTAAAAAAACACTGGAAAGTGCAGAATTAAATGCTACTTTTGCTGACAAAGTATATTTCTATAAAATATCAAGCTAAGGAAAAATCTACAAAGTGCTCTAGAATTTATCAGAAATTGGGTAATATAAGTGAAGAGAATAATGTGAGCATGAATCAACACTTTTTCAGCTTAGGAATACTTGGAAGACATGGTTATCTATAGTAAAAGTAATTAACAGGTACCCTGAAAAGCATTTAATAACAAACTCAGAAAAAGGAGCATAAGATTTATGTGAGAAAATCATTCTGAAAGTAATAAAATGATATGGAAGTAAGTGCAAAAGACAATCCTGTTCTTACCTGAGAAGGTTTCTTGTGTCGCTTTTTTTTTCCAATTAGCATAAACTTAATGAAATGAATTAGCATGCCATGTACATTTTTATATATATAATATGATCCTAAAATTTATTTGGAAACACATATGCTGGCAAATACCTGCAGAAAAATGACAGACTAAGTATAGTTGCTGTAATCAATTCAATACTGTAGTACTGTGTGGAACAGGAAAATAAATCAGTGGAAATCAGCATGTCCTAGAGTAATTTAAGAAAGATACACATGATAAATATGATAAATAGTTTATAGAGTCATATGGATGAGAGTTTAATTCAATATGGAACAGGATCATGGTGATACCTTTGAAAGAGCTCTAAAACAAAATGGTGGTGGACTGTCTATCTCCTACTATATTTAAAAATAAATTCTTTCTGCATAAAATTTATAAGAAATAATAGAACAATAAAATCTTGTAAGAAAATAGGAAGCAGTGAGTGGTGGCACCTCTCTCTAATCCCAACTACTTAGGGGGCTGAGGTAGAAGGATCTTAAGTTTGAAGCCAGCCTGGGAAATTTAGCAAAATAAAAATGACTGAGGATGTAGCTCAGTAGGAGAGCACCTCTGGGATTGATACCCGATACTGAAAGAAAATTTAAATGAAACTATAAAAATAATCTCAACTTTGTTTTTTTCCTACATTTTTTATTGGTACATTATAGTTGTATGTAATGATGAGATTTTTTGTGTCATAGCACTATGTATACACACAATATGATTTGGCCAATATCCCACCCAAGCCTTTCCCCTACCCTGGTCCCATGCCCTGATCCCTTTTTTTAGTTATTCTCCATTTGAATTTTTGTTTTTACTTTTCCAGTTTTATTGATTGTGTAGGAATTATTTAGTACCCTAGAGGTGCAAAATATACTTCTTTTACTCTTCCCTTTATTCTCCCTTTTCTTCACTTCCATCCTTCCTCCCTCTCGTCTTTTCTTTCCTCTACTCTTCTAGACCTCCTTTAGTTCTTCTATTAATTTGTGTTTGAATGGTTCTTTATGTAACCTCATCTTTCTCTCCTCCTTTCTTGTATTTTACTCTAGCTTCCACATATGCGAGAAAGCATTTGACCTTTGAATTTCCAAGTTCAGCTAATTTCAATAGTGTGATATTGTTCATTTCCATCCATTTACTGGCAAATACCATCATTTTATTCTTTCTAAGAGTTAGGTAGAACTCCATTGTAAATATATACCACAATTTCTTGATCCACTCATCTGGTGATGAACATCTGGGTTTATTCCCTAATTTAGCTATTGTGAATTATGCTGCTGTAAATATTGATGTGACTATGATGGTGTAGCATGCTGATTTTAGTTCTTTTGGGAAGATCCCCAGGAATGGGAGAGTTGGGTCATATGGTGGTTCCATTCCTTTTTTTAAAAATTTGTTTATTTTTGAACAACCATACAAGTTTTTTTGTACTATAATAACTTTTATT
>PVKS010019827.1:0-37811 GCA_004027875.1 Aplodontia rufa | reverse complement strand
GGATATATTATCTTTGGTTGAAAGTTGTTATTATTTAACACTTGAAAGATATTGTTCCAAGCTCTTCTAGCCTTCATTGTTTGTTCTGAAAAATCCGTAGTGATTCAAATAGGTTTGCCTCTGAATGTGATTTGGGGTTTTATTCTAGCAGCTTTTAGAATTCTTTCTTTAATTTCTCTGTTATTCAATTTGTAAATGATATGTCTTGGTGAGTTTCTCCTCTGATTGGGTCTATTTGGTGTTCTATATGCATCTTGAATGTGGTATTCCAGATCAATCGCCACATGCGGGAAGTTCTCGCTTATGATTTTGCTTAAAAGGTTCTTGAATCCCCTTGTTTGTTGTTCAGAGTTTTCCTCCAGGCCAGTGATTCTCAGAATATTATGCCTCATCTCATCAAATACTACTTGGAAGTTTTGATTATGTAAAATAAGCTGTTTATCTCGCTTTTCTTCTTTGATTTCTACATTGTTTAGGCGATCCTCATTATCCGATACTCGTTCTTCAAGCGCTGAAGATCTATTTTCATTAGAGTTTACTCTGGTGTTAGTGTCTTCCAGTGAAGATTTGAATTGGTTAACCATGTTTTTCAATCCTGATAGCTGTGCTACATCTCTTTTCAGATTGTCAATATCCTTGTACAGCTGATCTTTCATCTCCTGGAATTGATCCTTAATATCTCTGTAGATTTTGTCTCTCATCTCTTGAAATTGCTCTTTGATCTCTTTCCTTATTTCTTCTCTCAACTCTTTGATTGCATTACTAATCATAGTGTTGACACAATGCCTTTGGTTTTCGTCTAGGGCCCCAGCTATAGGGTCCTTAGGTGGAGAAGATTGGATTTGAGAGATATTTCCCCTTTTCCTCATTTTTGAGTCAGAGAGCTTGTCTTTTATTTCAGCCTTGATAGTCTTGTTGGAGTAATTGGAGCTTCTTATGACTTTGCTTCGTTGTGAAGAGGAGTTATTTGGTCAATCTACACCTAGAGATGCCAGATGGTTCTGTGAGAATTTATAAGCACCAATACTATTCCATTCCAGTTGAAACTGAGTAGCTGATGATTAGCACCAATAGTGGCAACTTTCTTTGAGAGAACTCTCTCTGTGTAGTATGATACCAAGCAAGTAGCCGTTTTGAGGAGTTTCAATTTCTTCAAGTGATGGGTTCTCTCTGATTTTGGGGAGAAAGGTTGACTTGGAAGTCAAGGGAGTGAATTGGGGAGGTATAAAAGCACACCTGTTATAAAGTATCGGGGAACTAGGGAGTGGGGTGGAGTACGTTATTTTAATAGGACTGAGGAGTACGTAGGACTGGGGAGCTGATAGGGTAAAGACTTGTGGTGAGAATGAGATAAAGAAGCTTAAATTAAGGAATTACCAGAGTAAATTGGAGAAAAGAGTTAGCAGTAGGGTTAAATAAGACCTAAAGACCTGAAGCAATAAGAACCAATCACCATTACGTACACACCGATAAGTATTTACATCCACCTCCACCAGAATTCTGAGTTGGTCATAAGGCAAGAAAACAGCAGAGGAAACGGAAGGGAAAGAAAGAAGAGAAAGAAAGAAACACAAACACCCACACACACACACACACAAAAAAAAAACCAACAACAACAAAAAAGAAACCTGAAAACCCACAGTAACGATAAAAATTTTGAAAATCTTATTTTTCAGCCGGAATCCCATTAAAAAAAAAAAAAACACCTCCAATAAAAACGCAACACTAGCTGTTACAGTTCTGAGAATTTCTGACCCTTAGATCCGGAGTATGTATCAGTTGGTGGTGCAGTGAAGTCCAGGATCAGGCTGGGAATTTTTCGGAGTTGAGCTTGTTTGGGGAGAAGCGGATTGGTTGAGTCCGGTGCCCTGGATTTTCTTAGAGGATCTCCTCTGAAATTTTCTGTAGTAAAGGGGTTTTTGACTCCCCCTGGGCAGAAGCCTGAGTTGGTTGTTTCCAGCCAATCCCCACTCCAGATATTTCTTGGATCTGGGGCTCAGAAATTGTAGGTAATCGAGTTGCTCCTTTTACAGAGGCTGTGGGACTCTGATTGATCCGAGTAAAGTGTCTAGCCTGAGTCTCGCTTCCTCAGGATCAGTGGTGGCCCACTCTGCGCGTCTTGCAATCCCCCGAGGGCCCAGGAGCTGTTTAGAGCTGTTGGCTAAGGACCTCAGGGAAAGGGCCAGGTCTTTCTAGAGTTTTTGTGTTTCTCCGTTACAAGCACTAGAAGGGGACCTGCTTGAGGTGCCCAGGACTACCCAGCCTTGGCTATGTGAGGAGCTCAGAAGCTTAATCGTAGCCCAAGCTGCCCCATATATTCAAATCTTCTTGAGGCCAGTTACACACAGGGGCTAGGGGTGGAAGACTCGCCCCGCCCTCAGGGACACGCCACAACGGCGACAAGCCACTGACTAGTTTGGTAGCAATCTCTCCCCAGCGCTTTCTGCAATACTAGGCAAAGCAATGAGCAGTCAGTACGCAGTGGTGCTTGGTCATGAAATTCAGACCCTTCCTCCGTTTCAGGTTGCAATCCTCTACCCAGCCACTCCGGCCGACAGCGTGTTTCGCTGAGCAGGTCACCCCGCCCGCAGGGAAGCATGCTGCTGCTGCCGCTGCTCACAGGACCCGGTGCAATTTTGGTATTGAGAGCAAAAACTATCCAGACTTAAATCTGAGTTCATATATATGAAGAGCAGTCCAATCAGGGAGTTGGAGGCCAGATTAGGGGATCTGATTAGGGGTAGCTTGGTCCCCTATGAGGAAGTCCCACTCCCACCGGGTGTGGGGGTGGCCACGCGTTTGGCACCAGCTTCCTCGTTTTTTGTTTTTGTTTTTGTTTTTGTTTTTTTGTTAATGCTCTTCACTTTTATTTTGGGGTTAAAGAATTAGCAGGGGGCAATGTTTGCCCGTTTTGGGAAATTTGTCCTACCATGGGAATCCACGTGCCGATGTGCAGCTTGAGCTGACTCTCGGGAGCTTCACAGGGTCAGTGTCGCTGGGATAACCGCCATCTTCCAAGACCGATACTTTAATTTTATAAGAGTCATCTGTGACAAACCCATAGCCAACATTATATTTAATGGTAAAAAACTGAAACCATTCCCAATAAATTCAGGCACAAGATAAGGATGTCCACTCTCACCACTCTTATTTAATATAGTCCTTGAAATCCTAGCCAGAATTATCAGACAAGTGAAGGAAATCAAAGGAATTCAAAAAGGAAAAGAGAAAGTCAAGCTAACTCTATTTGCTGATGACATGATCCTATTCATAGTAGACCCAAAAAGCTCTATCAGAAGAATACTAGAGCTTATAAATGAATTTAGCAAAGTGGCTGGTTACAAGGTCAACACTCATAAATCAATAGCTTTCCTATATTCCAGCAACAATTCTACCAAACAATAAATCCAGAAATCTGTCCCATTCACAATAATCTCAAAAAGAATAAAATACTTTGGCATTAATCTAACAAAGGACCTCTATAATGAAAACTATCAAGCATTTAAAAAATAATTTGAAGAAAATCTGACAAGATGGAAAAACAGTCCATGTTCTTGGTTAGGCAGGATCAATATAATTAAAATGGCCATTCTGCTGAAAGCCCTATACAGATTCAATACAATCCCCATCAAGATACCAATGGCATCTTCATGGATATAGAAAAAACAATTCTCAAATTTGAATAACAGGAAACCCAAAATAGCCAAAACATTACTGAGCAAGAAAGAGGTAGCAGAAGGTATCACAAAACCTGACCTGAAATTATATTATAGGGTAATAGTAACAAAAAATAGTATGATATTAGTATCAAAACAGACATGAAAACCAATGAAACAAAATAGAAGATACTGAGATAAATCCACAAGTCTTTAATCATCTGATATTTGACAAAGTGGGCAAAAATATAGCATGGAGGAAAGACAGCCTGTTCAACAAATGGTGCTGGATGAACTGGACAGCCATATGCAGACAACTGAAACTAGATCCCTACCTCTCACCCTGAACAAAAGTCAAATCGAAATGGATCAAAGAATTAGGAATCAAACCAGCAATTATACAATTATTAGAAGAAAAAACAGTGTCAACATTAGTGTAGGCACTTCCTTCCTCAACAAGATCCCCATTGCTCAAGAATTAAAACCAAGAATCAATGAGTGGGATGCCATTAAACTGAAAATTTTCTGCTCAGCTAAAGATTTAGTCAAAAGTATCAAGAGAGAATCTACAGAATGGAAGAAAATCATTGCATGCTATGCCTCTGACAGGGGACTATTATCCAGAATGCACAGAGAACTAAAAGAATTATGAACACCAAAAACACAAATAATCAAATCAATAAATGGTCTAGGGAACTACATAGAAACATCTCGACATAAGAAGTCCGGAAAGCCAATAAATACATGAGAAAATGTTCTATATCACTAGCAATCAGAGAAATGCGAAAAAAAACTTCACTCAGATTCTACCTCATGCTAGTCAGAGTGGCAAAAATAAAGAATACGAACAATAACAGATGCTGTAAGGGTTGTGGGGAGAAAGGAGCACTAATACACTGCTGGTGGGACTGCAAACTTGTACAGTCACTCTGGAAAGCAATGTGGAAACTCCTCAAAAAACTGGGAATGGGAACTGGAGTTGTGGCTCTGCAGTATGGCATGCACAAGTACGTGGGTTCAAACCTCATTGTCCACGTACACAACTAAGTGTCAGAGCAACAAAAAACATATGAAACCTCAATAACAATTGGTTCTCTCTGTTTCTCTCTCTCTCTCTCACTGTCCTTCTCTCTTAAAAAAAAAAAAAAACAGGGAATGGAACTACATTATAACCCAGCTATCCTACTCCTGGGTATTTTCCCAAAAGAGCTAGAATTGGCATACCACAGAGGCACAGCTGCATCAATGTTTATATCAGCTCCTTTTATAATAGGTAAACAAATTATGGAATCAACCTAGATGTACCTTGCTGGATGAATGGATTAAAAATTGTGGAATATATACACAATGAAGTTCTACTCCACTATTAGAGAGAATGGTACCATGCATTTTGCAGCCAAATGGATGGAAATGGAAAAGATTATGCTGAGTGAAATCTATCAAATTCAGAGACTTAAGAACCAAATGTTTTCTCTCATATGTGGAAGCTAGTGTAAAATCTACAACAGGATGATAGTCCCCTGAGTTTAAGTAATAAACTCACCATAATTGAAACTCCACATCAACGGGGTGAACCATACCTATGAAGGTGGGGAGAGAAGGGAGGGAGGCAAAGAGGACAGGGAGGGATAAAGGCAGGTATCAATTCGACAGGGAATACTCAACTCCCATTAGAAGCCTACCTATACACATGCAGGCAGAGAAACTCAGAATTGTCAACAATTATTATACATGTACATGTTCATTTCAAACTACAGTATGGTGGGATTACAGAGGAGACATGAGTTCAGGGAATGGATGAAGAGGGGTAAATCCTGGTCTAGGATTGGCTTTAACTTACTCTTTCACTATGTCAACATCCATGTATGCATGGATAAGTAATAACAATTTCCTCCAATATGTAAGACTATGTCGAACAAATAAAAGAAAAAAGAATCTAGAGGATGAGGAAGAAATAGTCATACATACTACTTCCTCTTTCAGTCCTATCTTTACATCCTTGGATTGCATTTGATTCACCCACTAAAATTGTTTGATTCCATCACTTTCATGGTTATCTTAAAATTCTAGTTCTTGATACTAAAATTTAGGGAAATTAAGTGGGTTCTATAATAATTCTCAATTTTGTCCTGAAGGGAAGTTTTGTGTTATGCAAAAGTCTCTTTACACATTTTAAGCTATGTCTTTTAAAAATATTTTTAGAAGTCATTATCCCATTTCAGAACTTAGTTCTATTTTGTGATGACCGTAAATGCTGTCCACCAAGTATTTTCAGCTCCCTACTTCTAAAACCATGGTGGAATTGCGTATCCTTTAAATTGCTGCTCTGGAATTTAGGCTTCTTCATGTAATTTGCTTTAACAAATTAACTGAACAACAGAAGGAATAGTACACTTCCAAGAAAAATCTTTAAGAGTCATTGTACCATTCGATGTGTCCTTTTCCTTCCACGAGGTTTTCTTGAAGCATCTATTGTGACACATCTGCCTTAGGCCTTGAGCAGAGCCCCTTGTCCTGTTCAGAGCTTCAAGTTGTTACTATTAACCAGTTTCTCTAGAGGGAAACTGTCAGAGATGCACCTTAGGTATGACCTGATGTTCAAGCAGTTTATTCTGGCAGTGTTTTTACAAGAATGGTAGCAGGAGTAGGCCAACAGCATGGGCCATAAACAGTGAAGGATCACATAACCCCTTGACCAAGAGAGTCTTGGTCTACAGACCATTCTCAGGGATTTGTTATACCTATTTTCAGTCAATATCCTTTATTACATGTTTCTTAAAGGGAGTTTAAACTATACTTACAAGGTTAAGTTTTGCTCTAAGATTCAT
The DNA here is from genome assembly GCA_004027875.1 of Aplodontia rufa. Lineage (NCBI taxonomy): Eukaryota > Metazoa > Chordata > Mammalia > Rodentia > Aplodontiidae > Aplodontia > Aplodontia rufa. Next base: position 31,327 of record PVKS010019827.1, on the reverse strand, counting down.
GAAGATTACATTTGTGCTGAACTAGTCTTATCTCCAGGGAAACAAGGGTTTTTAGGTCCCATCATCATAAAGATGCAATAATCTCCTGGCTCTGGTTGAAAATCCCCAGGCCAGGTTACAAGGTTAGATCATATTGTTAAGTGATGCATAGTCCAGGCCCTTCAAGATGCTTGAGAGTGTCCCCATGGCGGTCATTACCCTTATGTCTCTTATAGTATGGTACATCTCCCACCTATACCACCACTAGCTGTATATTTAAAACTGTGTGGATTTGTAATGTGGTTCAGAAATAAACCACGTTAAGTCATTGTAAATTTAGGGTTGTTTAGTACAACAGAATAATGAAGGCTTTCTTGACTAATTCACCAACCCAAACTTTCTTGTCAGTAATAACTTTGATACTTTTAATTGTAGATTTGAAAGCATATTCTTAGAGATTCTTTCTGGAATCCTAATACATGCATTAGTATGTGTGTACTGGCATATCTTTGAGATCTTTGTGGATTGAGTTCTAGCCATAGCAATTGAGGTCTAGCCATAGTAATGAAGTGAGGACCATAATAAAACAAATATCATAATAAAACAAATATCATAATAAAATATTTTTTGTTTCCCAGTGCATATAAAAGTTATGCTAACAGTATATTTAATTCTAATAACTATACAGTAGCAGTATTGTGAAACACAATATATATACCTTAACTCAGAAATACTTTATTGTTAAAAATTGCAGTGATCATCTGAGCTGTTGGAAAATGGCACCAATAGACTTGCTCTAACAGGGTTTCCACAACCTTCAGTTGTAAAAATATAATATCTGTGAGGAGCAAAAAATTGAAATGCAATAAATATTTGTATATATTATGATATTGTATTTGTGTGTTACTATAAACTATTTTATTATGTACACATAGAAATGACACTCAGTAAATGCCAACACAAAATAGGGCAAAGAAGAAATGTAACACTTCCTAAAAATGTTCCCATGAATCATTAATTTTGTGAAGAGAAGATTCTCTACTTGGACATCCTAGATAACCATATTTGCATTTTAAAGTATTAAGCCTTCTATCAGGATGACCTTAGGCAACCCAAAGGTTAATCATCAGAAGGCCATATTCAGAGGGCCTGATGGCTGTCATTAGGATAACATACTATAGGTCATCTAACAAAAAAATTAACTAGCAAACTGAGATAATAAAAATTTGACCCAAATGGGGGACAGAAACTTCATACCCAGAAATAAGACCCTAAAGAAAAGGTAATTTTGGGTTGACTCCTGATGCCTCCTGCCTCCTCACTTTTAACATAGTCAGTCCTTTTTTTTCTTAGTACAATATATCAAATAAGTATGTCATTACAAAATTGAAAGAGGTTCTTAAATGCTTACAGTTCAATAGTATGAGACAATTTAAGAGAAAAATTAAAAAGCTTTCTTTGGCAGTTAGTAAGAAGAGAAGTCCATCTTCAAAAGGGCACAATATTATATTGGCCAATAACATGGGGTTATTTCAGACTATCCACCTTCAAATGAGGCACTTGTATTTGTGAGCTTTGCAACCCTGGATAAATTACTTAACTTCTCTATGAGTCAGTTTTCTCATCTCTAAATGGAGATGCTACCAGTATTAACCTGAAGGTGCTATTGAATAGATTCAATAAAATAATGCTTCTGAAGAGCTTTGACTAACTCCTAGCATATGGTTATATTTGTTCATTTCAATAAAAATTATATATCAGTGTTAGTATTTTGAATCTAGGTCTTTTATTCCCTCACGAATATATTTTAAAATTCTAGGAATTATTTTGCTGATTTCCCTAGTTCTTTAAGTTGATCAGTCCATTTTATTGTACTCTCATGTCTATACACCTTTATTCATAGATCCCTAAGATATTATTAAATGATATATATCTTTTTTCCAACCACTTCACTGTATAATTAAGGAAAGTTAATCCCCCTCAAAATAAATGTATCCTTTACATTTGTTTTACAAATTATTTATGTATATTAATACCTCTACTTAGCACACAAATTGCATAACAAATGTTTTTTTAACAAGTACTTGGATGGATCATATATACTAATACTTTACAAACATAAAGAGGGTAACTTTAATGTAAGAGGATCAGGAGTCTTTATTTCCTTACTTTTTTTATTTTATAACTTGTTTTGTATGAGCATATATCTACGGGCATGTTTTTGGGTCGATTTTACTCTGGATCTTCCTCTCTTTTTCACATGCTCTTTCTAGATTTCTATCTCTAAATAAATGAATGATTAGAAGTTCATAACAGTATTTTTGGGTTTAGCAATTTATCTGTAGCATATAACTCAAGGATCCTTCTCTAAAATACACTACTATGAAAAGACATCTAAAGTCCCTACATTTTCAAAAGAAGGTTAAGGAGATAGAGCTAGATAGGGTTTCTAGCCACTGGACTTCTCTAAAGAATAGATTTTCATCTAAGGACTACTAAAAAGAAAGAAGAACCAAACTAGCTACGATTCATTTATCTGTAACGGTTAGTAAGAGAGCTAACCCCTTTCCTCAACCTAAACCACACAAGTTCTATTGTGCCTTATTGTTTTTAGCATTCCCAAATATTAGATATGATATTCAGATTCCAAATAAGGTAGTAAGATCTAAATAATAGTTTAATTCAATAAATATTTATAAAAGTCTTCTCTGTACCAGACATTATACTGATGCAGGGGATAAAAGTTGAATAGCACATGTTTCTGCCCTTGATTAATTTGTAATCCAGAGGCTCAATTTGACAGCTATATAAAAAATATGTGGATATGTGGATGTAATAAATGTTCCCACAATGGTTATGTGCCTGGAGCTCCAGGAGCACTGAGAACTATGCATGGCTCACTCTGAGGGTCAGAGGTGCCTTCTGAAAAACTTGAAGCCTGCGCTGTAGTCTCAGAATCGCTGCCGCAGCTGGGTGCAGAAGAGGAAGAACATAGCAAGCAAACCCCCATCTGACTGAGCCATGTCGAGGGGTGAGGAGCCGTGTAAAACAGCAAGATGCAGGGAACTCTGGGTAGTGGGAGATACTGAGGTATTGCACGCAGGGTTAAAAACACAAGGGCATGTTTGGAAGATGTTCACTTGACCCTAGGGACAATTGTAAAATTGCAGTTCTCAGGTTCCTGGCTACGGAATGGTGTCGAGGGATTGGTTCTGGCCAATGGGCTGTGGATAGGAAGGACCTATGTCACTTCTAGGTCAAAGCACAGAAGAACGTCTGTGTTACCTGCTGTTGTTCAGGATGTGCCGTGGAGATGGCAAATACATGTGCACAACTAGACAACCCATTAAGATCAGAGATACAGAATGGTGACTCTTCACAAAGGGGACAGTCAGAAGACTGCTGAAGAATGAGAAATAAACTTTGTGTACAGTAACTGAGATTTTGTGCTATTCATTACTAGGAGTAACCCAGCCTATTGTGCTAAAAGATATTAGTAAAGTTTAATTATTTTTTTGTGTCTGAAAGGTTAGGAAGAGGGAAGAAACAAGTTTCTGATTTAAAGATTGATGAAATTATTTAATGAATAAGAAAATATTCAAGTGTAAAAATTAGCTAAATTATTTTGGAAAGATACAGAAGTGGAAATGTGATAATGTGTAGACTTTGAAGTACCTGCATGTCATTTTGGTAGATATGTTTAGTTAGAATTTAGGTTCATAAGCCAGAATTACAATGGATTCTCAGGGCTAAGAAAATAGAGATTTGGGTATTCTCATTATGAATGATGTTTAAAATTATGAAAATAAATAAAACCATCCAAAAAAGGTTGTGAAGCAATTATACATTAAATTTAGGCTAAGAAAACAATCCACATCTCCCAAATCAATCTTCTCATCTTATTTATCCAATTTGACTAAACACACTGAAAAAAAAAACTTTCACTGGAAATTTCCATCTTTATAATTTGCAATAAATCATTTTTGCTTAGCTCAAAATGAATCATGAACTGAAACATAATGTGCCTTTCTGCATTTGTACAGTGGAAGTGTTTTTGTTTTCTTCTTAGATTTGAAATAAATTTTCAATTTATTTCCATTTTATTTCCATTCCCAGTAGATACTTCACATTAGTTTGTGTCTCTTTGATATTCTTCCATATCTTTACAAGTCTGCTACCCTGACTTCATTAATGATCAGTGCCATTCAGTCATAAAAGAAATGTTCACTTTTGTGTGGAAAGAAGTTTTGGAAGCAGTGTTCTTTTTTATAGGCCATCACCAAAGTGCCCATGGAATGGCTCAGTGTGTACACAACAAATGACAAAGTACTCCAACTCTAAATCATCCTTCTGTCTCCTCTGTTAGTATGAAAAGATTATCAGTGTTCATTTTTAAATGAAAAATTTTAAATTTTTATTCCCTTTCACTCACATACTCATTGAATCCTTTCACAAATTCTATATGTCATGCCTCAAATGTATCCCAAATCTCACCACTTCCCCAAGACACACAACCCTGGTTCCAGGGTTGCTCTCACCTGGATTACTAGTCTTTTCTTGCTGGTCTCTCTGCTTCCACAATGGTCAGAAGCAGAGCTGAGCTCCCCTCTATGGTTTCAGTGTGTTACCCAAGGGTTCATGTGATAGAAGTTTGATGTCCGAGGTGATATTGGGAATGGTGTGGGCCTTTAAGAAGAGGAACATTAAAAAGGTCTTTAGGTCACTAGGGAACCTTCCATCAGAAATGATTAAGCAGCCTGAATTAGTTCTTGCAAGAGCCAGAAGTTATAAAATCCTAAGCCTGTCCTCCAACTATCCTCCCTGGCTGTCCTCTGGCTGTAGGATCATTTCCTTCTGCACAGGTTCCTGATACCATGATGACATCAGCCGCAAGGCATTCACCAGGGCTCAGGGATCCAGCAGCCTTGAACCTTCCGGACTGTGATCTAAATAAAACTCTGTATAAAGAATAAAACAGGGAATTTTAGTAAAAATGGAAATATGAATAAAAATGGACTTAAACACAAATAATTGCTCCATTTTCTATAAAAACATAATATGCTTTGAGGACAGTCTCATAGTATTTAATAGTAAATAATAGAAACTACAATTTGATAGTCAAGAAAAACAAATTAAATAAGTTCAGCAAAGTTTATACAAGCCCAATTGGCAATAACAATGATAAAAATAATAAGATACAAATTCACCCACATTGAAAGACTACGAAACAATTGAAACATAAATATAAATATTAACGAAACAATTAGAACATAAATATAAGCTGTTACTTACCTGCTAAGACACTATCAGTTTAATCTTAAACTCAGACTCAACAAAACATTTAGAGCTAAAACTATTCACTAAATATCTACCAGAATTTCAATCTGTTGCATCAAACAAGTTGTAGAACAGGAATGTATTTGTTTAATGAATGGTTCAATCAACAGACAATATAGGCATTTTTGCATCCCACAATGGAAATTTGAATGTTATTCACTTTTAAGCACAAATGTTATGTGGCCCTGGAAGTTGGTGACATTCACTCTAGATATCAAAATGTTTGAGGACTGTTAGAGCCATAACCTTGACCTCTGTAAGACTGATAAAAGAACCCAACAGCATTACCTCTCTAAGAAGCAGTTCAGTTGTGTTTCTGCTTTGCACTCGATACTCAGTTTTCCATTCAGTAACAAAAATACTTTAGCAAACACCAAAGTCATATAATGATTACAAATAATTAAAGTAGGGCTGGAGCGGTGGCTCAGCAGTTACAGCAATTGCCTGGCATGCGTGAGTACATGGGTTCAAACCCCAGCACTCACGTACACAACTTCTTAGAGCAACAAAAGCCATGTGAAAAACTCAATAAAAATTGTTTCTTTCTCTCATTGTCCTGCTCTCAAAAAACAAAAAAAATAAAAAGTAAACCAAGTAATTAAAGTAAGAATAGTAATACGACTCCATAGTAGTGGACCTGTTTCATAAGGCAACCCACTCCCCAAAATATCTGGTTTTTCTTACTGTATAGAAATAAAGATGGAGAAATAAGAGTACTGGGTTGCACATCCTCTTTTCACGGTATTTACCTAATTTTATTTCTTTGAAACTAAGTAATAGATTTCACAAGTAATAATATCAGTAGCTTTTTTAAAAATTAGCCACAATATCCCTACGTGATTAGCTTTTTTTGTTCTTATTTTAAAATGAGGGCTTGCTTCTTAGAAAAGTTAATTCATCATATCATTGCTAGTTGAGAAAAGAGAAAGTTTTATCTGGCATCACCTTTATAATTTAGAGTACTTGGAGATCTCATTCCTGCCCAGCCAAGCAGTTGTCTCACCCCCTCTCTCGCGCATGTACACACATGCGCACACACACGCGCACACACGTACACACAGCATCTATACAACTCGCATTCCACCTTTTTCAAGAACCTATTACATCCTAGTTTATGACAGGAATTAATTCACTCCCCTCCTGGTTGAGGGAAATCTGCCCCTTTCCTTCTTGGAAGAGCCTGGGGAAAGTCTGATTTCGCTGACCTTTAGGAAAGCACAGCTCTCCAGGCCAAAAGGCCCTGACCCAGGAGCCAGCTTGCCAAGTGCACTCCCTGATGCTCTCCTGACCCATAGCCATCAGTTTTACAAGCGGCCCACTCTTTTTAATATCCTCCCTGGGCACCACCTGACACTCACATTCCTGATGCAGAGAGACTGGTACTGGCCAGGCAGAAAAAAAGTGTGCAGAGGGATTAAAAAGTACCCTGTTCATGGCCTGAAAGTTTGTAAAGAAAGTACTGAACACAGACTTCCCATAGTATCAAAAGGAAAATTTATGCATTGCCTTTGAGTTCAACTCCTCCATTAAAGCTTTTTCCCTATAATCTAGGGAGTTCTTATCTTGGTGACTTATGATGTTATGGAGGGGCTCATGCATGGAAAATGTCAATAGAAATAGTAACTCTGGAAGGGAAGGGCCTCCTAATTAGTCCCCATTTAGATTTTATGATGGCTTTGAGATCTGCTCATCCTGACAGTGCGCACTGTGGTTACATATTGTTCTAGCCTGAGGGAACCATAGGAAAATCCAGATTTATTGTACCTATCATACCAGCATATTTCATTTGCCATTATGAGCAGCCATCTCGCAATGATGCAGGAGTATTTATTACAGATTAAATTGTAGGACCTGGATGGTTTAGTGAGGTTCTTGAGGTATCATTTATGTCATTAACTGGCTCATTATCAGATCTGCAAATCTCCATTCTTTTCTGAGCCTTCTTTTGGAGCAGGGAGGCTTCCAGGCTGGAGCAGCTTCCGGGCTGTATTTTGTGATGGCAGGCGTGAAGTTTGAACACAGACAAAGCAAACTGCCTGCATCACTCCTGTTGTTGTTTCACCTGATTTCCCAGAAGGTCGTGGCAAATCCGACTTTAGAGCTGCTTGCTGGGGGTGGGGGGGTCAGGGCAGGAAGGGTCTGTCCACCGGGCAGCCCAATTCCGACCAGGTGCTTTCGGGTATGCAGAAATATGGGGGTGGGGGTGACTTTGGAGCTGCAAGATTCTGGGGATTTATTTTCAGAGGTGGCTAACACTAATTAGGTTAGGAGTGCCTGGCTGCCTTCTAAAGACGCAGCCTCCAGTTTTTCTTCTCTGATAAATAATCCCACATTTGAAAACTAGGAAGGGAGAAGAGGAGAGTGTGTGAAATTTAATTGTGGTTATTTAAGAAGTTAGCTGTTCTGCGCTGATTATCCGTGGCGAGAGGGTTTGGTTTTCACATCTTGGTGCTTCTGAGACTGCGTTTTAATTCTACCTGGGAAGCTGAGCAAAGAAGATTCACTGATGGCCGATTATGAGATAGATAGAAATATATATATATATATATTTTTTTTTAAGATAGCATAATATAGCATAATATTCTCACCTGAAACAGGCTGGTGAGCATTTTCAGGAAGGAATACTCAGACCACAGTGTTTACCCCCTACCTCTCTGCTTGGTTTAGTTCTTCTATTTGCATTTATTGTTTGATTCAAAGTGGGGGATTCTTTGTTGTTGGTATTTGCCCTATTTACTCTCCTATATTGCTTTTTCATAAAACCCAGGGAATGGCATTTAAGTTGCTGTGTTCTTTGGTATTAAAATACTCTCTGTGCAGGCACAAAAGTACCTATAGAAATGCTAAACTCAAATTCATAGATTATCTGGAGAAGAAATGCCTTCTGATTTAATTGTTGAGCATAATTAATTCACCGCATAGACAATAGTTGCTGGAAAAGGCACATTTCCACAAAGAAAAATTACAGATAGCTCTTTCGTAGTCTTTAAAAAGAATTTGACATTATATTACACAGCTAGATTTGAGACCACAGAATGAGTTGACCATTAATATTCACACCGATTAATTCTTTATAAAAATAGTTTCCCTTTTTAATCTATAGAGCCACATAAAATAATTTCACTATTGACTAATAGCTCAGCAAAAAAAATACAAACTGTTTCACATCTGCAATATCCCCCTAGGTCTGACAGGAAACATATTCAAAATGCCCTGGTTGAAATAAAATGAGCATTAGTGACTGCAGAGCAGGCGCTTCTTGCCATACACTGATTTTGCCCTCATTTAGCATAGGAGCAGCACCCAGTCTCCTGAACAGATGCTGAGCAGCCACTTCTTTTAATCCGTTTTATCAGAGGGGGCTGCAGAAAGCTTTTCATTTTTACTTGTTGCTTGCAAGTTAGAGTTAATGAAGCAATGGAGAAAGGTCAGAAAGAATCATTTTTACTTTTTGCCACTAAGCAGGGTAATTTAGAGGTTGGATAATGATGCTACTACCTCTATGTTGTGGCAAGAACAAACTGCCTAGCTCTGAAGAGAGCCTGTCATTTTTACTAAGCAAGATCTAGTAATCAGGATTATATAATTTCTAATTTCCCTTCTTAATGTTCATTATCTCACCCACAATTCTTTTGAGACATAAGTACACTTTAGGACAAATAATGCACAATAATTATTTGTTGCCCATCTGCAATATATGAAGCAAAATTAGTTTGATTCCAGGAGGCTTTGTTGTTGTCGTTATGTCTTATTTTTTTTTCCAAGATTTAAATCAATTTCAGTTATTTATAATTTATCTCTATTGAGAATTGTAAAATGAAGGATTTTGTTTTGGTTTGGTTTGGTTTGTTTTTGTAAATAGAAAACACATTTAGGCCTCAGTTCCTCAGACCTATTTTTCCCACCTAAATCTTTAAAATAAGAAATGTCATTTGTAAGCAGAATTTACAGAGCAGTTGCAAAATTTCTATAATGTTTTTCTGATATCATTAGGAATTCATTTTTCTCAAGTCAACTCTTTAATAATGGTTGAGTATCGGAACTGGAATAAAGAATTGATTTGAGAATTATCCTCAGAATAATAGAAACAGTTTTAAGAATCATTATTCATTAAACATGTAATGAGAGTATTTTATATGAAAGTTAAAGACTGCCTATTTTTAAACAAGCACAATGTTTAAAGGAAATATCCACAAGCACAACTGCTCGTAATGCTGTTTATATAGTGCCTTGATGAGTGAGTTAAGCAGATTATAATTATGTACATGTGTATGTGCAACTCTATACCTGAGTAGTTGGTCAATTAAGCAGAACTTTGCACTAAATGAGTCATCTCTTGTACTCACTGTATACTATAGGCACTCCTGAACAAATAAAATCTGTGCTGCTATAAATAGGATCCTTGAAATAAGAGCTTCTTATTTGAGGCTTCTTTGTAATACTCCTCTCACCAATCTTAGTGCTTGGTCGTTTGCATTATAGTCTTAATATTGAGCTTTCTCATTAATCTCCGTCCCTTTTTAGGTTAGTCTAGGCTGTTCTTGTAGCTGTAGTACTCACTGGGTTGCCGTAGGAACAAGAGATCTGAGTAAATATGCTTATGGAGAAGAAATGACTACTAATTAAATGTGAATAGCATTTATAAATTGCCTCGTTCTCACAAACTGCAGAACATAATATGCTTTGATGTATTTCATTAGTAAAAGGCACCTATATTTTTAAAATATATGCTAGTAGAGAAATCCAAATTTTAATGCAAAAATGATCTTTACGCGGTTTCATTTTTTCTGCCGACTATCAATCCTGTAATTTAATGCAGCTCTCCTTTTACTGCATTTACATGGCAGAAGAAGACATTTGGTTGGCCTGTGAAAGTGCTGGAAACCTTTGCGATTCCCTCACGGAAGTGTAATTCCTTTTTTATTGTTTGGAGGATAGCATTTCTATTACATTTTAGACAAAAAGACACTGGCTGATAATGTCCACTTGAAATCTAGGTAGGTAATATTTTCATATCACACAGAGTTCTCCTATTGCCTATAAAATCCGGGCTTTATTGTGAAACTACAAAGCCAGCTTTCAGTTACAGGGCAGCGTGAGTTTTGCTCAGCTGAATGCTGAAAAGCACCTCTCACCCTTACCAAGACATTAAGTCCCCAACTTCATTATCATTCTGCTTGTCACAGCAAATGACCTCATCAGGTTTCCTCTCGTGATTCTGCAGTTCAGAAGTATGGTCATCTTCTCGAACATTTTGTCATTTCGTTTGGGGAGCTGAGTGTTTGGGATTGACTTATTTCCAAACAACTGATAAAGAACTGGTGCATAGCACTCGGGCATAAGATGATTATTGCAGGTCCCATCTACAATTCCAGGACTGGCAAGCTGTTAAGTTAAATGGGCCATGAGCAGTTATGTTAACTTCTAGGTTAACTGAGAGAACTATTACAGTTTGATTGTTGTTTTCTAATGATCTTTTTCTCAAAAAGACTTTCCCAAATCACCGGCTGTCATAATATTAGAAGAAAAAAAATGTAAAAATCGATTTATGATTTAAAAACAAAACTGCCTTGAATGGTCTACTTATTTTTCTCTTCGTTTTAATGATAAATATGCAAGTATATTTAACAAAAAAAAATTGGTTAGGCTCACATTCCATCGCTCTCAAAATCAGAATAAATGGTACTCTGTTATGAAATCTTGACTGATAGTTGACTATATAGAAATCCTTCCTGGAGCTCATGTCTGAGCATGAGCAGTTGACTTCGGCCACTTGCTATGTGGGTGTGATTAGGTGACTTTTTCTTTTTATTACTTTTGGTCAAAGCATTTGTTGCCCACCTGTGTTAAAGGCAGTTGTTTATTTTCTGAACTGGTGTCATTTCCTGAAGTAGCTAAAATCTAACATTTTATATCTGTTCTAGAGGAAAAAAAGTGAGTGGGATGATGCTTAAATTATTAGGTATTAGATCTGTGCTATTTCTGATGAACATGCTTCCTATATAATGTTTTGCATGGATTTAATTTAATGTCTCATGGATTTAATAACTTCTGATGAATAAGATTAAATTAGGTGCATTTTGTAGGCCTTCAATAAATACATGTTGAATTTAATTGAAAAATAAATTTAAAAATTATTGATCTTTGAATAAAATTTGAATCTGACCATTCTAAATTACATTTACCCATATAAATGCTATATGAAAAAGTCTTCTAAATTAAAATTACATTATTGGGGTTTTTGTGAGTTAGACTCTGAGAGGTAATTCTGTTCACCTACTAAATCAGTTGTTTTTGTTGCTTAAACTTGAAAGAAGAGCATCTTATAAAGGTAACAATTAGATTCTCAATATTACTTTCAATCTATGAATCTGGCAATACTTTATTGTGGTTCTGATGTTTAAAATCTTTGCAATTCTATTTGAGATTCATAGCAAACAATTTAATACACAATAACAATTTTCTAGTATTTAGTAGTAATATGATACATAATTTTCATTGAGCATTTGCTATGCCAAGTACCAGGTAAAATGTTTTATATGCATTATCTTTTTTAATCCTCGTAAAACCACATGAGAGAACACCACTACTTCCCCATTTTTAGATAAAGAAGAAATTCAGAGATATTAGCTGGTTTGCTAAGTAGTACAGCCACAATTGAAGTCTCAGATAACCAAATTCCAGAGTTTCAATGTGTAGCACTTTTTTCACATTTCTTATTTTCCTCTTAACTTAGTTTTCTTTTGTGGTGTTTTACTGCAAAAACCCACTCCTTAATATCATCTATGCTTTATGTCTACTTTACACTTCTTCCTTTGACTGTCATCTTTATATAGTATGCATAATTTCCTTTTTATTTAACTGCTATGAATATAGACCTTGGAAAACTGTGGTACCCTTACAGATCCTTGCAAAATATCATGTAATTACTTAGCCTTATTCTGTTTTATAACCAACATTTCATTTGCATGTCTTAAGCAAATGAGAAGTCTTGTGTTTTTAGTATCAGTTTGCCATTCACCTAGAATTCGCATCTTCTTTTAAAGATGATAAACATATCTACTTGACAGTATTTCAGGAGATAAAAATATTCAGGTAAAGGTTGTGTTTGTCCCCAAAGATTGATTTTTATATTAAAAATAAAGTGAAACATTGATTCTTAAACCTATACGAGGATTGAATTATTGATTTGGATTAAGAACAAACATCAACAGTTCCATAATTTTACTGCTTCTGAGGTTCCATTTCTCACTTAGAAAATCAAGTTAATCTCTTAGAAATGCCTTATGCAGGGTCCCTTCACATTTACAGAGTCAAAGCTTATGATACTTTGGGAGTTGTAGTGACTCTTATCTCTAAGCACCACAAAGTACCATAAGTAGATTGTGCTGTTGCTCGCCTTCATTGCCTGATTATCCCAGCCTCTCATTAGAAGAATAACATTTCAAGATTGGACTGTAGCCAACTCAAGACACTACACCAGAGAAGTAATTTTAGAGTACATTTGCACTCTAAAATAGTTCAGAGATTTTTTTTTTTTACTCTTTGACATCTTGTACTTCTAAAATTTACTTGAAAAGACAATAAATATTTGAGTCAGAAAACCAAGAGGCATTTACAGAATACCCCCTCTCAGTAAAGATTCAAGTGGACAGAGGAGACAAGGCCAGAGCAAAGGCTAGGTTATCATATGAGCTGGTTTCCCTGCATTCCAGCCACCTGGCGTTGGACAGTTCACAAGCCGTCTTCAAATCCATGCCTTTCATTTTTAAAGGTAGTTTTTTAAACCCATTTTTAGTACCAGTAATGTTTTTGTGAGAACCATGTGATGTACAGATGTGAAAATTTGGGGAGAAGTGTAAAGCGATATGTAAGTAAATATGACTCACAAGCTGAAATTTTATCTTCTTCACAGCACACTCTGCTACTCCTTTTCTTGATTCTCAAAGAATGTCCATATTAATGAAGGATAAGTTCTTATCTGAGAACAATATCCTTACTCTCTGTAGCCATGACCACAGCAACCAGTTTTGTGCAGCTTAGGATTTTCGCTTCTTAGTCTATACAGTTTCTTTTCTTTTCTTTATTTTTAAAGAGAGAAGGACAATGAGAGAGAGAGAGAATAAGAAAGAGAGAGACAGAGAGAATTATACAGGTTGAATAAACCAATTATAAATATTTGAGGGTGAATTAGCAAATTATTATCTATAATAAGATATCAACTTGGCATAAAATCATCTGAATATGTAATAATTTTAGGTGATAATAAAATATGTTTATCATAATAACTAATAAAATGCATTTTTGAATGTGTAATAGATGACTATATTCTAAGCATTGAGTTATATAAAGAATATATATTGTTTAATCACAACAACCCTATGACTATAATTATTTCCTTCCTGCAGATCTCAGATTTGAACTCACAACTGACTTCAAAGCCTCTATAATTAACCATAATATATATTGTCTTTGTCTCAGCGAATGCGGCCAATTTTTTTCTTTTAACAGACCATATAAGAACTTTTGAAAATTATATATTTGCCTAAATTATGCTCAAATGCTTAAATTGCTAGATTAGATAAGACTTCTGAAATATTTTCTAAAGTATATAATTTTCAAAAACTCATTAATTTGTATTCTTACCTTCGTTTTGCTTCCAAATCATAGCAAAATTTATTCTTTAAATTTGAAGGATTAATTTTTCACCATTGCAAAAAACCAAAAGTATATAAAACAGCAAAGATTTTGTTTCATTTGTTTAAATTTTATGTTCTACTTTGTAAAGAAAATTACAAAAATATCCTAAAACATATTGAATGCTGTATCAATAAAATATATCATTAATCACAAAAGATGACATTTTTGGGAAAGGGAACATAATCACCTTGTTTTAAGTTCCAAAATTTAAAGTTACTTCAATATGTCAAACAACAAAATTTATTAGTTTTTTTTTAACTCTTACATTTCACAAATTGGTATACTAAGGCTCAGAGTATGGATCAAATATCCCACCTGAATTCTATTCCCCTCACGTGTAATACCTGACCTCATCATTCTTCTTTCTGCTTCTATCTTATATCATTGAGCAAGACCAAAGACAGACAATTGACAATTAAAAAGTAAGATTGTTATATTAAACCCAAATAAATAATATTTCCCAAAATATCTTGAAGTTGTTTACCAAAACTATGCATACCTCATTCACAGTCAGCTCTCTGTATCTGTGTATTCTGGAACCATATATTTAAACAAATTTGACCCAAAAAAATTCTGAAAAAAATCAGATCCATTCTGGATATACATAGATGTTTATTATCATTAGGTACTGTATACAATCTAGAGATGATTTTAAGTATACAAGAGGATGTATATTGGTTAAGCATTAAGTATTAACACTATTTCATGTAAGGGATTTGAACATCTTAAGATTGTTCGGGGTCCAAGAAATAATCCACCACAGATATCAAGGGAAAACTGTACATAGCTCTTTTAGCTTGACTAATAAGCAACTGGATATGCAATAAATTCAATAGTACACTAGTCCTAGAACAGCTTCTCCTATAACATTCACCTCAACAAAAGAACATCCCAAAATATGAGATGTTTGAATAAACATTTAAAGTAACAGTAAAATTTGAAAACAAGTAGGTTTCATTTTAAAAGAAAAATAAAATAAAATGTGTGTATATCTACAACAGTGTGTGTCAACCAAGTAATTTGATTTTGTAATCCTTGACATTTTATATTTTATTTTATTTTATTTTATTTTATTTTATTTTATTTTATTTTATTTTATTTTATTTCAGGGCTGAGGACCAAACTCAGGGCCTTGCAGGTGCTAGGCAAGCGCTCTGCCACTGAGCTAAATCCCCAACCCCTATTTTTTTTTATTTTTTTTTTTTTAGAGAGAGGGACAGTGAGTGAGACAGAGAGAAAGAGACAAACAATTTTATTCAGTTTTTCATGAGGCTTTTGCTGCTCCAAGACTTTGCTGTGTAAGTGGTGCTGGGGTTTGAACTCAGGGCCTCACTCATGCCAGACAAGAGCCATAACCACTAAGTCTCAATCCTTGACATTTTAAAAAATGCTTTTTTAATGCAGTGCTTCCCATTACCTTTAAGTACCTTGAAATTTAATTCATTGTACATTTACTGAAAGACTACTTTGTCTCAGGTTCTGACTATATGAAATTGTGCAGGACAGTTTCAAAGCATTCAACGAGTTCGCAGTAAATTAAGATGTCAACATAACACAGTGAGTTAACTAAGCACAATTGTGAAGCTTCTGCCTGCCTAGTAGAACCAGGAGCATAGGGCACAGGAGGGTGTTCCAGGTAAAAACATCACTGAGTAAAGGTGAGAACTTGTGAAAACACCTAGTGGGTCTGAGGAGAAGAGTCCATGGAGACAGGAAGTGGGGGGTAGCGGGTGTGGGGAGAGAACAAAGGAATTGAAGCTTGAATTACTAAAGGTAGATTCTATAGAAATTACTTCATTAAGGAGTTTAGACTTGACCCTATAAGAAATGAGTCACCATAAAATGTTTCTAATTGGGGAAAAAACTGATTGTATCTTTTTATTTACTTTTTTTTCCAGAAAAATAATATACCCATACTATGGAGAATGGATATATAACAATGGATTTAAAAAATAAGCAACAGTTATCTGTATAATTCACTTTAAAATTCACAAACATTTTTCAAAAATGCCAGGCTGCTTCCCAATTTCTGAGCCACCAAGACTGATTGTAGATTTTAGGAATTCTTCAGCTCTCTTTTCTCCTTCAGCTGGAATCTTACCTTCAGAATGGTCTTGCTGCTTTTCCTTAAGATATTTTTGTGCATACATAGAAATGTGTCCACGGTGAGATGAAATTTCACTTACTTGTTTTCCGCAGGCTCTCTTTGGATCAACTGTAGTGAATTGTTACTGGTTGCCTTCCCAGCGCAAATTCCCCCTTTTTTCATGGCCAAGAAACTTTATTTTCATAAGGGATTGATGTGCTTCTAGATGAGTTAACTCTATCCTCAGATCAAGCATGGCGACCTGAGAAAGACTTGATAAGTCAGTGTATTGTATCCCCCTACCCAAATCACTGGCTTACAAATGAGCACATTCCAAGTGTGTTTCATCACATGGAATTTTAGAGTTTTTGTGGAAATACTTAGACAAAGCCTTTTATTCTTCTTTTCTGAAATAAATTAAGAAATCATCCAGTAATGAAAATATCTGGCAGTCAATGTAATGCCAAGGAGAGAACTGGTTGATAATGGAGCCCAGGAGAGAGAAGATAAGTGGAAGAAAAGATATCATGTCCCCATCAAATGGTGAGTCAGTCTATATGCCCAGAGTTATGTAATGTCCCACTCTGGACTCTGCAGTCACTTGAGAAAATCTTATTACTGGATTTCCCTTTCTTAGGTATTCTGTATTTGCAACTAAAAACATCTTAGCTATTACTAACCAATCAGTACTCCTTAATATCAATAATAGGCACTATTACCTTCTAAGTCTATTCTTAAATTCTTCATATTACCAAAATATTCTATATATTTAGAATAATCATGCCAAAGTATTTTAATCATTTTCATATCCCCTATCATTAATAATGGTCTTAAAATTGTACAAAATTGAACATATACTTTAAATTTGATCAGTTTTTGTTTAATTTCTCCAACTCAATATTAAGGTACACTTATTAATAAAGATTAAGACAATTTGAAAATAAGTATGTGGATAGATACATACTACAGTTATGTTCTTAAATTTTCTTTCATTTTAATACATATGTGTATTAGTAAAAGCTAATACACATAGCTGATTTTAGAGGAAGTGACTTTTAAGCCTCTGTAGATGACTTTGTTTAGGTACCAGATAAATTCATGGTCTTTTTCAAAATAAGGCTTGAGTGGAGACTCAGGTAGGCAGGGAAACTTGGCAATCTCAGAGTAGCACGATGATGGAATCAGGGTATGTAAATGAACGGTATCATAAGGAGAAGTACAATTTTTAACATGTGTGTGGAAGACAGGTGCCAAGGCTTTTTCTCTTCACCAAGTAGGAAATGGTAATCCTAGGTTTTATTAGATCCATTTTTCATGATCTAGTTAGACCATAACTATTTGTAGCAAGTAAAACCCTCAACAGCCCATTTATAATAGACATAGGTTTAACCCATTAGTGTTGAAATTCAAGGTACTTTGTGCATTTTTTTCTGTAGAAGCCTGTAACTTTAATATCAGTCTCAGATATCAATATGATATGGGGCCTTTGTTAAATGCTGATCCTGATTCATTTCAGTTCAACTGGGGTACAAAAATCCTAGCAAAGTCCCAGGTGATACCAATCTTACCCACCACAGCAGGAACAAAAAATATATGCCAATCCTTACAAAATTAAGGAAAATCTCTTTAATGTACATAGTATATTCAACATCCTGTTTTTATTAACACAGTCACAGAGTCAAGGAATTTTATTCTGTGAGTTCTGAGAATTTCACAATAACCACTTCATTATACATATGCAAAAATTAAGGTTCTGTCCAGTCCCCTCATTCCTTTGCCATCCAGCTGTCCAGGGAGGAAGACCAGTTAATCTGGTGGTTCAGAGCCTGGGGCGTGAATAGGGACCCTCCTCACTTGTGTGTTAATGTGCCTTAAAGGTTGTTTTTTGTTTGTTTGTTTGTTTGTTTGTTTTTACCAGGGATTAAACCCAGGTAAACCATTTTGAGTACCAGCCCCTGTTTGTATTTCTTTATTTCGAGACAGGGTCTTGCTAAATTGCTTATGACCTTGCTAAATTGCTGAAGCTGGCTTTGAACTTGCCATCCTCTTGCCTCAGCCTCCCTAGCCGTTAGGATTACAAGCGGGTGCCACCTCTCCTAGCAAGGTCAGCAGTCTCACGGTGCCCTCTCTTCTTCATGCCATGAGCTCTTTCTCTCCACTTACTCCATTTGTACAGCCCAGGGGGTAAGGAAGAGAAGCCTTTCTGAGGACCTGCAGCTCCCTCCCTTTGTAAGGAGGGCAGTACTCTGCTTTCTGTGGTGGATAGAAGGGAAGAGGTGAATACCCTTTCTCAACTCCAGACTCTAGGAATTGATTTCATAGTCCAGCTCATCACAGTCAGGAGGGCACTGAGAATACAGCATGCCTCCCACAAAACACCCCACTCCCTGCAGCGCAGTCTGGGTTAGAGGCTGTCCCTTGCCTTGTGAGGTCAGGCTTGGAAATAGGCGCTCTCACTGGAAATGCTCCAAAAGAATGCATTCTCTTGTCAATAGGTAAGTGGATTAAGAAAATGTGGTATATGTACACAACAGAGTTTAACTCAGCCAGAAAGAAGAAATTATGGTGTTTACCTGTAAATGGATGGAAGTGGAGAACATGCTAAGTCAATTAAGCCAGACTCAGAAAATCAAGTGTCCATTGTTTTCTCATATGCAGAAGCTAGAGCAAGATAAGTAGGGGGAGGGGAGAGAGCTATCATAAAAATATAGGGGAGATCAGTGGAAAGAACTCAAGAAGCAGGGAGGAGGAGGAACTGCAAAGTGGAGGAACCAAAGAATGAATTTAGCGAAATTATGCTATGTGCCTGTATAAATGTACCACAGTGAATTCCTCTTTTATGTAAATCTATAAGTATCAATCAAAAATAAATGAGTGAAAGGAATATCAGTAAATTAGAGGAAGAATAGGGAGAGGGAGGAGGGTAGGAAAGGAGGGGGCACCAGAGACTGAAATGAAGTAAATAAAATTCCATGCATATATGATTTTGTCAAAATTAACCCAACTATTATGTATAATTATCATGCACTAATAAAATAAAAAAGTATAAGAAATAAAAGTAAATGAATGTGTTCTCTGTGCTAATAAAGTACCTGAAATGTAAGAGATCCCCACTAAAACTATCTATCAAGTGAATGATTGCTTAACTTTCTCCACATCATGGATTCTGCAAAGAGTTACTGAAATTTGAACCGTAATTAATCTCACTGAGTTTTTCAATGGACATTATGGCATTGCATTTGCTGCATTCTACTTATCCCCTGAACAAGAAAACTCCACTTGTATGGCATGCTTAGGCTTAAAAGTAGCTCCTTCCTTTCTTTTTTAAATTTCTTTTTCATCTTTCCTTTTTTCCTTGTTTCTTCCCTCACACATAGTCATGCTTGGCTGTGACCTTTTTTTTCCTTCTTTTTAGATATCATATGCATTCATTTGTTTCATTCACCTGCACCATCGGAGGATTTCTTCTCATACATAGCCACCTCACAATTTGCCTATTTCTATGTCATCAAAGTTGGCATGAATAAGTTCATAAGTAGTCAGCTTTATATATGTGTTGTGTTATGTTACTCAATTTTTTTTTTGCAGTACTATGGTTTAAGCCCTAGACCTCGAGCATGTCAGGCAAGTGCTCTATCATGTAATTTAAATTTTTAATGGTTCTGATAATCAAAATATTTGTTTCTACATATTATTTTCAAATATCTTAGACTATAGAATGAAGCACAGTAAAAAGCTTCATAGAGGCTGGAATGATGGCTCAGCAGTTGCATCGTTTGCCTGGCATGGTCGAGGACGTGGGTTCAAAACCCAGCACCACGTACACAATGAAGTGTGGGAATAACAAGAGCCACATGAAAAACTAAATAAAATTGATAAAGCTTTATAGCTGTTAAGGGCTTATGATTTCATTTTAATTTTCTCAAGGTAAAATACAAATATTTTCATGTAAAAATCTCATTAGGTGTACCAAATGCCTCAGTAGGTCAGTGCCAGTTGCGGAAAAGGATCTAAATTGTATTGACTAGTGGAAGTACTGTGTGGTGGATACCCACTGGTTGTTACTGAGCTGCCAGTCAAGAAAGACTTTCTTACTAGAAAGTGTTGTGGGTCAGTAAAATAGACAAGACTTTGACCTTCAATTAACTAATCATACTTAAATGTATGCAAAAAGTGCCTATGGGCTTGCCCTGCTCCGTATTGCTTAAGTGTATAATTAATAGCAAGTACAATTAACAGAATGAAAACAGTGATAATCTACTGCAGTGCACCCCATAATATCTAACAGTACTCTGACCCACCTCTTATTAGAGCTTAGATCTAATATTTACATTTTCATTATTTACTTAAGGGTTTCTATAATTCACTGGTTAATAACTTAGAAAGGTATCTTCAAAATTATTCTCCCTGAAAGTAGATCATAAACAAAAAGAACAGCATTGTTAGGGCCAGTTAATTGTCATATCAAATTAAAATATTTATTAAAATTATGTAATATAAATTCAAGAACAAATAATTAGAATGAGATGTATTTTTTCTTGTGATGAAGGGAAAACACACTTTTCCTACTCTCTTCTAAGGTCATTACTGATACACGGAATCAGTATGTGTAATTACAATATCATGAATACTTAAATTTCTCTCACGCTGAGAAAGCCGTGATGAGATTACAGCTAGCACACAAATTTTGTGACATGACCTTTCAACTGGAAAACTAAAACCATCTTTCCTTAGAAAGATCTGTTTGTTACATTATACTCTATTTGACATAAAAAAATCAGAGAATATCTGAGAACTAAAAATTTGCCGTTTGTATAAAAATAATCAGAGGGACATTTGAAGCTTATATGTAATACATTCATGATCCAGTAATCTAAAGCTATTGTTTCTGATATGAATTGTGTTCTCTCCCCATTGCACATTTTTCTAGATAAATTTCCTTTAGGTTTTTCCAAATATAGGCATAATCTTAAGAAAGAGTGTGTGAGCATATTAATGAACAAGCATTATTTGCAGCAATGATTACAGTAATTCTAATAAAATTAAATATTCTTTTTATACATTACAGGATTATATAGAACAACTGTAAATTTCTATATAATACCAAAACGTACTTCTTTTGTTTCACATAAGTGCATGTTGCCAAATTACATGCCCATTAAAATAAGAACATGAGGGCTGGAGCAGTAGCTCTGTGGTTACAGTGTTTGCCTGGCATGCGCAAGGACATGAGTTCAAACCCCAGCACCACATACACAACAAAGCGTTGGAGCAACAAAAGTCACATAAGAAGCTGAATGGAATTGATTCTGTCTCTCTCTCTCTCTCTCTCTCTCTCTGTCCCTCACTCTTTATAAAAAAACAAAATAAAATAAAATAGGATAACATGGAACTAAAAGTTTGTATTAAGCACCTTTGTCTATGGCATTTTATTATTTGTCTAACCATCACACATTTAAAATGTATTACATGCTGTCTTTAATTTATCCAATCCTTGACTCCACCATAGCAAGTATCCTAGGGAACATAGTAGGTGCAAAGATGAGGAAATTCAATGTCCCTTTTGAACAGTCCTTCCTACCTGTCAGGCCTTCTGGCTCACACCTCAGCTTTCTTTGGTTCTTGTTATATAGTCCTACTGTGAGTAAGAGTGACAGAAGGATTGTTTGACAGTGGAGAGTAAGGACAAATTCATGATGAAAACAGGCAGAACCCCAGCCCAATGCCAGAGTCTGGGAAGCTTGACACAGATGTTAACTTTTTAGTCTTCATTTTGCAGCAGTGGCTCAAAAAGTCTCTACAGAGTGACCAGGAAGCTAGGGCAGCATGCATTGTGGTGCTTAGGACACCTACTACTACTATTACTACTCAGTACAGAAGTAACCTAGCATTTTAATAATCTGCATGGTCATGCCAGTGTGGACTGTCAGTTGACCTGTGGCAATATTATCCATCCCCATGACTTCAATTAACACATTCCACAGGTGATCAGAAAATCCACAAGGCTGTTTTTTTACTCACTTCCAACTGAAAATCTGTATTTCAATAGTCTGTTACAGAAAGAAAAAAAATGATAGCAAATCGATACCTGTTACTCAATAAATTAAAAAGTTCAGTAGACTCCCCTCCCCTCTAAACATCTCTCCACTGGTATTTCTTTCCTTGTAAGGGAATTGCCACTCATTTTAGCTAGTGGCAAAAAAAAGTCCCAGTCGCTGTCTTATCTTGTCAATTCTGCATCGGAAATGTCTCTGTCATTTCAGTCATCCTCTTCCTCATTCCTACCACCATAGCTGGCTTTTTCTAAGAGAGAGAGAGAGAGAGAGAGAGAGAGAGAAGACAGTGAGAGAAAGAAAATGACAGAATCACTTTTATTTAGTTTTTCACGCGGCTCTTGTTGCTCCCACATTTCATTGTGGACGTGGTGCTGGGGTTCAAACCCACATCCTCACATGTGCCAGGCAAGTGCTGTAACTGCTGAGCAACTGCTCTAGCCACCCCTTATGTCTTCGGAGAGCACCGCTGTAATAGTGGCACTTCTTTTTCTTCTGTGAGACTCCTACTTGTTATGCATACATTTGACTAGAATTCCTTTCCTGAACAATACCTTGGCGATTCTGCATCAATCAAAATTCAACTTGCATTTCCATACCACAAACTTACTAAATTTACCGATTTTCCGTTTCATTTCATACCCACGTGCCTCCTTATCATTTTCTCATCAGTTTCTACTCCCTGAACTAAGCTAGTATTTTCTACCTTTTCCTTTCCTCATATGAGTCCCTCTTTCCAGAAGGCTTATTCTCCTTTCCTTTCTCTGACAAGCTCTAGCTTTTGGGGGGGCAGGGTTCAATTCCCCTTAAGAAGCCTTCCTTCGTTCTTCCAGACAAAGGTAATCAGTTTCTAGTAAGTACCCTGCATGGTTCTTTGTACTCTGTCATTGGCATTAATCATATTCTGCTTTGTTTTAGTTTTATTTGGGTTCATAGATAGATCTCTAGTTTCTTGATATCTGGAAGTCAGTGTAATTCCCAGCAGTGTCTCACGTAATACTCTGAACAAAGTACATGTATAATAAACATATGTAGAGATGATTTGCAGTCCTCCAATCAAGACATGTTTCTTGGGTTAATATTTTCAACTTGGGATATTAAACAGCCTCTTTCTCCTGGGTCCCATCTCTCCAGTCTGTCAGTGTGCCAGCCACTAGTAAGACACAAACTTCCTGATCAGTTGAAAAGATACCATTTAAACATTACCAAATATCTCAGACCAACTCATGTATTTCATAAAAGTGCTTTGTTTAATGGGTAAAATGTTTACCCCAAAGAAAATTTGTAATCTATGCTATTAGAAAATAAAACAATTGAAAACTAAGAAATAGTGCTTTTAGAATTCTGTCTTCTCTGTAGATATCCCGTTTATAGTTGTCATGATGTCCACTCGCTATGTAAGCTGAATGGAAATCCTGCAGTCGAGGTCTGGCTTTATAGTGTAGAAAGTTAGCCAGTGGACCCGAGTTTTTTCTGTAAAAGACACAGCATTTCAAGATGCGTTTTGAACACAACTCGGCTCACATTTATTGAGCAGATATACTGGTGAGAACACTGCAGAGGTCAAAAAAGGTTACGTGGTACATGCCATGAAGGACCCTGTGATCTCCTGGAAAAGAATAACTCAAGGCCAGAACACATAAGAAACTTCTTCTGAAAAATATTTCATGAACTTTTTTAAAATGAAGTTTGACATGGAAAGCTTTGTAGGAATTAACTTTTCCTGTTAGTTGGAGAAAACTAATGCAATTTTTAAGCATTTCTTGAGAGCTCACAATATGCTAGGTATAGTGGACCTGAGAGCAAAACTTAGCTAGATACAGTCACCATCCATAAAGAACTTATTATGACTCTTAAACACTTCCAAATTTTATTTCCATAAAAATAAATTTAACAATTATATATCTGCTCTGGTGTATAGTACAGTGCAAATCACTCAGAGCTGCCCATGAACTTGAAGTTCAATCTTACATTCTAAAAGAAACTTGTTAGGGGCTGGAGCAGTGGCCCCGTAGTTAGGGCGCTTGACTTGCATGCCTGAGTATGAGAGTTCAAACACCCTCAGCACAACACATACAACAAAGTGTTGGAGCAATGAAAGCCACATGAAAAACTAAATAAAAATTGCTTCTGTCTTTCTCTCTCTCACTGTCTTTCTAAAAAAAAAATAGAATCCAAAATTCTATCCATTCTACATAAAGATAATTTTATAAAATGTGTCTTCCCTTCATATTTATTTTACCTGAGACTTATACTTGAATCTCCTAAATTATTTTTTACCATTGATAATGAAATATTCACTTTAAATTTGTTTTCCATGTCAGCAAATACATTTATGATAAAAATGAAAATTTTGACAACTGTCATGAATAGTCAGTGAACACAACAAACTGTCTTAGTAGCACACATCATTACCATGTTTGGAATATTTTAGGATCAATGGAACTTGATTATAATTTTGTTCAGAATTTCCAATCCAGATGACTCATGCATATTTGAAGCACATGGTAAATAAATATCTACTATAAAATAAAAAATTATATCAAATTGCATTTCTCTAATTAAATTCCTTGCTGTATGTTTTATTCAGATGTGTATACAATGCAATTTGCATAGAATGCTAAGTGAAAAATAACAGTTAATTTTGGGGAGCTATTGCTGTAAAAGTATGTTATCTTTTATATATATCACAGCATTAGTTATTATCAGCTTCACACACTGCATTTTGCCTTTGATTTACACAAACAACTGTAAATGTTTTATATATTTGTGAGGAAGTGAATGATATTAGACCATCAATCCATGGGGACTGCAAATCAGGAAAAAAAAAAAAAAAGGCTATTACATTTCAGAAGCTGTTAAATCAGTTGTGCCCCCTGGCTGATTTTGTCAGCTATATTTGCTGTGGGTAAAACCGTTGATGCCTGGAATACTGGAGCGGCCCTGAGAGTGTTGGAGAGTAAATAGCAGCAGAGTTGTAAACTACACCACACATCTCACACTTACCGCGTAAGCCCAGCTTACACTTTCCTCTGAATAAATCCAGCAGCTTTAAAAAGAGCAAGAGAGAGAAATAAAGAAAAGGGGAGGGGAAAACAAGGCAAAACTCGGCCCATGCCTTCTGTCACTGCCTCCAGCTTCAGCCCCTCAGCAGCCTGCCAACAGGACACTGTTCTGCCAGTTGTAAATTTTAATTGGCCATCTGGGGAAAGCACAAACCACTGACTAGAGATTAATCAGCAAATTAACCCAGGCATAATACACATTTCCCAGTGGACCTGAAGCTGCGCTGGGCTGGGGCAGAGCAGCCTGGGATGCTGGAGGACTTGTGTCGAATGTGTTATTGCTTACTGCATGAGTAGAACATCTTTTCAGAGTCCTCGAATTCCCTTCCGTGTGACCTTGTTGGTGCCCCTGATTTGTATGGCAGTTGCAAAGAGCATTTTTTTTTTTGTAAAGTGCTAAACACAGATGGCACAGGTACTGTGATGGCTGGGAGAAGTGTTGATGAATCAGTGAAAGTGACAGCTTTTCTCTAGTGGGCTATTCACTCCGTTTGCTAAAGTACCTACAGGAAGAAACAATAGTATACCTGGAGTTTTACCAGCTTGGTGAATCACTGGAGAATCACATTATTTAACTAGTTTCTTGCGCTTCGCAGAATGCCTTTGCATAGTCTCTGTACTGAAAAGGAAGATTTGTAAATAATAAAGCCTCCCTTCTGGAGTCTAACTTAGGGAAAATAATTTAAGCCAAACGTCCATTTATATAAAATATTGTGGCCTCAGCTATTTCAACAAAATAGTCTAATAATCATCTCAGGCGGCTGAGATGGAGAAAGAGGGTAAACACTAAAGGAAGAACACATTAAAATGATAAATCCCTGAAAAGTGAAGTGAGAATCTGGTAGGAAATGAGTAGAGATTTTGATTTAACATGTAGTGAAAAGACTTTGTGAAGGAAGTAGACTTTATGTGGATTTTGGAATAATGGAAGATTCTCTACATCATTGCAAGTAAGGGTCTTTAGGACACAGAATATCGTGAAGCCATAGAGATGGTAGCATAATACCTAAATAAAGGACACACTGAATGAACTAGCTTAAGGGTACCCAAAGCTAATGTGGCCAGAACAGGCCAGGGAAGAACAGAGTTTTCCCATCTTGTTGACACTTGCGCTTCCAGATGTAGAGATACTCAGGGTATATAGTAGCATATAGTAGGCAGTCAAAATATTTGAATGAAAGAAGGCATATCCAACTTTACTAATACGAAAAGCCACTGTTATATTAAACGTGTCTCCTATTGCCTTTCCTGTCCTGCAAAGCACCCCCGAGGCACCAATTCATAGGCTGACTTCATTTGACTATATACAAGATATATGACGTTGACCAAAACATACATGAGTTGGTCCAATTAGATTCTTTTCCTGGGAATTTGGAAATGGCACAGTAAGATACCAGCTTAATTAGCAGTGAAACTTTTAGCGTGTCGACCTTGATGCAGGAGAGGTCAAAGTGGAAGCTGCAATGGTTGGGGAGTAATGAGCAGAGGAAGCCAGTGTGTCAAAATGGCAGAGTGAAGCTGGCTGCTGGCAGTCCCCGGGCATGGAGCGCAGGCTTCCTATGCATTGTCTTATTCTCTTTCCTGAAGCCTTTTTTTTTTTTCCTGACCTCTGACATTATGAGATTTGAGCAAGCTTACATGACATTCTGATTGTTGCAACCAAAGAATCCTTGAGCAGAACAACCATAAATGGTAACAGCAGCATAAACCAATGGCCTGAGAAGACAAATAAAATTAGTAACCTCCCCTCCACCCCCCGCTACTCAATAGTGCACAGAATTTAGGAACTCTGAAGCATGCTGGGCATTTTCAGGAATACAAGTAATGGTGGATTATTTTATACAGCTCTGCTCTGACCCACCACTAAATCACCCAGACCCATTTCACCCGCCTCTGGCAAAATAGATGGACTCTTCATTCACAACCAGGTATGGATTTCTTTCTGTTTTATTACATTATTGCAAGCAATGCTGCCTGCCAAACCTCATGCCCTTAAACTGAAATGGCTTCTGGGCGAGCACTGGATAATCTGTGACAGTAAATCAGTCGATCTGCACGGCCCTGAGACCACAGCAGTGAAATGGATGTCTTTGGCTTCAGGTGGGGACACTGGCCCTCAAATACCCAGTTCAGCTTAGCATAGCACCTTCTGAGAAGCTTTTATTTAAATAGTATATTAAATCACCCAGCTCTTTATTGTGAGGTTTAGACGGGATATAAAGACCTGAAGAGAGAGTAGAGAGCAGTTCTGGATTAAATACTGAATGCAAAAATCGGCAAAAGCCAATCACTTCGTTATTTTAGCATCTGTAATATTCCATACAAACTTTACAAGTCTTGAAATGTCTGGCCTCTGCTTATGGTATTAGACTCAAATGCTTTGGCTGTGTATACTGCACCCAGGAAATAATGCCTAACACAACAGTTATCGGAGAATGTAGTCAGTATTTTCAGTGTGCATTGGTGGATGGATTTCTTTATCTCCTCTGGGAGGGATATGATCCAAAGGTTAGAACAGGCTCAAATAAATTCAGTTCAGTATGTGTGGTCTCTTCTGAATTATTCCAAAGCCTCTCTGTCTAAATTCTACTCTGTTCTCCCACTCCTCGATTTCATGGCCCCTGTTCCATCTTCTCTCTCTCCCTCTTGCTCTCTCCCTCTCTCTTTCTGTATACATACATATGTAATAATAATAGTTTTATAGATCACTTATTGTTATGCTTATCTTGCCATTTTAACTTTATGTATCTTTACACATACCAAATATTTTAAATAAAGAATAAAGAGGTACATGATGCATTTGCTTTTACAATTATCTTAAAAACTAATGTAAATAACTTGATATCTTATATTTAGTATCTTTATGTCTAAAAATAAAAGAGTTTCCCAGGGACGATCATACAATGTTGCTAAAATGTAGTAATCAGGTAAATAATGAAAGATGAAGTCACAACAATGCCTCTTACGCACTAAAAATGTGAAGTATCTTTACAGATTGGATTTGCTAAACTGGGTTCAGTGGCACACACCTGTAATCCCAATAGCTCAGGAGGCTGAGGCAGGAGGATCACAAGTTCAAGGCCAACCAGGGCAACTCCGTGAGAACCTGTCTTAAAATTTAATAAATACAAATTTTTAAAAAAGAGAGGTTTGGGCATGTAGTTCTGTGGTAGACTGCCCCTGGATTCAAGCCACACCACAGGGGAAAAAAAAGTGACCGATGACATTCTCCATGCCTAGACTCACCTGCCTTCTTACTTCCCATTTCTCACCACTTCTCAGATACCCAGGACCTATTGTTTTTCTGAAATACACTGTGGCTTTCTATGGCACACACTTGCTCCCCAACATGCCCCTTACTACCTCCTCCTTTTCTTCTTTACCTAAAAAACTCGCACTCATCTTCCAGCTCCCCCGGTCACCTGCTGCCTTGGCAAGAGTTTGCTGACTTCTTCCGTGGGAACTGGGTGCTTTGCTCCCTTAGAGTCCCCCAGCACGTGGCGGTTCCAATGCTCTTGTTCTTACAGTATTGTACACTGAGACTTGTCTGTTGACATATGGACACCCTACTAAGATGTAAATTCCTTGAGGACTGAACGCAACAGACAGCACTTGTGTCATTGATTAAGGAGACGATAATGACATCCTGTTGATGAGCACATGGATAAATTCATCACAGGAGTGATAGCGTTAGAGATAAGGGCAAAGAACTTGCATTGTTTGCATAGATTTCAGGACTAATCTTTACCTTTACAGCAAAGAAAGTCTCATGTATTTCAGTTCTAATTAAGGATAGCCTTGATTTTCGTAACTTCTGTGATTTATCAATTTAGGTTAAATAATGTACATTAAAAATATAAGTAATGATGACCTTATTTATGTAACTTCAGTTTACTAATTTTCTTGAGAATAATATATATATATATATACACAATTAGCAATGATGATTTAAATGTCCAATTTGATGAGCTTTGCTAATTCATATCCCCATCACAATACAGAACATTCCTATTATCCCTTAAATTTCCCTGATACCTCTTTTCAGTCAATCAACCTACAGCTCAACTGCCCTAGGCAAACACTACTCTTATTTTTATAAAACTATAGCTAGTTTTGCTTATTTTAGAACTTTATATAAATTAATTCATACATGGCCACTTTGGGAGGGGTCTGTTTTTTTTCTCAAGTCGCTACGTATATCAAGATTATTCATTTTTATTCCTGAGTAATATTCCACTGGCACAAGTCTATTTATCCTCTTACTAATTGATGTGAAACAATTTAAAACAACATTTGAGTTGTTTTCAGTATGCAACTGGTATGGCTATAATGGTTTTGTAATAGGGAAGGGTAGAGTATAATGGTACTAAGAATGTAGCCAGGGCAGAATAAAAGGTTAGCTAAAATGAAGAATTACATTAATATTTTAAAGTCAATATTGCTATTCTTTTAGTTAATGGATTGGTTTATTCAAATATACATAGGTATCAACTGAAATTCCTTGATTAGTCTATTCAAAAATTCTTTTTCGGGGGCTGGAGCACTGACTCAGAGATTACAGTGCTAGCCTTCCATGCATGAGGACATGGGTTTGAATCCCAGCGCCACATACACAACAAAGTGTCAGAACAATGAAAGCCACATGAAAAACTAAAAAAAAAAATTGATTCTCTCTTTCTCTCTCTCTCACTGTCTTAAAAAATTCTTTTAAAAAAAATTCTTTTTCAAAATTGAAATATAACTCATGTACCACAAAATTCATGTACACGAGTGTATATTTGTAAAGTTATGCAGCCAACACAATTATCTAATTCTAAAACATTTTCATCACTCCAAAAAGCAACTCCATACCTCTTCTATCCCCATTGCCCACCCTTCAACCACAAGCGAACACAAATCTTTTTCCTCTCCTTATGGGCTTGCCTAATCTGGACATTTCATGTAAATGCAACCACACAGTAAGTGGCCTTTGTTTCTGGCTTTTTTAATGTTGCATAATACTCCCGAGGCTCATCCATGTTGGAACGTCGACCAGTGCATTCCCTTTCGTGGAGGGAAACTACGTTCTTGTACAGGCCTGCCACGTTTCGCTTTTCCTCTCTGTCATCATTTCACAGACATTGAATCTGTTTCCCTTGCATGCTATTATTGAATGATGCTGTCATGAACATTCATATACAACTTTTTCTTTACACATGTTTTCAGTTATTTCAGAAATAACACCTAAGAATGGAGTTTCTGGGTCCTAAGATAAGTCTGAATTGAATTTAACCGTTTTAACCCTTTTTTTCTTCTTTTCCAGTGCTGGGGATTGACGCAGGTCTTCACATGCTAGGCAAGTGCTCCCCTCAACTCCTTTAATATTGAGAGCAGTGCTCACTAAATTGTGCAGGCTAGCCTGGAACTTAAAATCCTCCTCCCTCAGCCTCAGGAGTGGTGGGGCTTATAGACATGCGCCATGCAGCCTAGCTGAGTTTCATCTTTGGAAAAACTTTCAAACTGCTTTCCAAAGTGACTGCAGCGTTCACCATTTCAGCAGCAGTGTTGCTTCTCCATCCCAATCCTCTGCTCTTTGACAGTCACTGTCTTTTTTTTTAATTCAGAAATTTATTTGTTGAACAATCAAACAAGCTTCTAATGAACTAATACAATATATACATAAATTCTGAAAATTAGATTTACCCCCAAGAGCCCCACCAGTTACCCACCCTTATCCCTCCCTCCCCTTCCCAAACATCTCTAAAAATGTATTAGGTTGTATGACATTTCACCTTATCTGGATTTAACACATGATAATAGACCTCCTTTCTGAATGGCCAGGCTCTAGTTCCAGCCTCCACAGATGAGTGAAGACATTCGACCCTTGGATCTCTGGGTTATGCTGATTTCACTCAGCATAATTTCTTCCATAGCCATTCATTTACCTTCAAAGGCTGCAATATCATTGTTTCTAATTGCTGAGTAAAACTCCATGGTATATGTGTACCACAGTTTTTGGATCCATTGATCCAGTGAGGGACATCTGGGTTGTTTCCATAGTCTAGCAAATGTAAATTGAGCTGCTATGAACACAGATATTGCTGTGTCACTATAATGTGCTGATTCTA
>PVKS010019826.1:24561-37889 GCA_004027875.1 Aplodontia rufa | reverse complement strand
GGAACATTTCATCAATTGTTCAAACACTTAGGCACTGAAGATATTATTTCAACTAAGCAATGTGTTGAAGTGTTGAGCCGAATATTCAAAAACTCTGAAGGAAAACAATTAGATCCTAATGAAATGCGCACAGTTAAGAGAGTAGTTTCTGGTCTGTTCAAGAGTCTGCAAAATGATTCTGTAAAGGTGAGGAGTGATCCAGAGAATTTTCGAGATCTTGCACTTTATCTTCCAAGTCAGGATGGTAGGTTGGTAAAGTCAAGCATCTTAGTGTTTGATGATGCACCACATTATAAAAGTAGAATCCAAGGGAATATTGGTGTGCAAATGTTGGTCGACCTTAGCCAGTGCTACTTAGGAAAAGACCATGGATTTCACACCAAGTTGATAATGCTGTTTCCTCGAAAGCTTTGACCTCATCTTTTGAGCAGTATTCTTGAAGAACAGTTAGATGAAGAGACTCCCAAAGTTTGTCAGTTTGGAGCATTATGTTCTCTTCAGGGAAGATTGCAGTTACTCCTGTCTTCTGAACAGTTCATTACAGGACTGATTAGGATCATGAAGCATGAAAATGACAATGCTTTCCTGGCCAATAAAGAAAAAGCCATAAGACTTTGCAAAGCCCTAAGAGAAGGCCTAAAAGTGTCCTGTTTTGAAAAGCTTCAAACGACATTAACAGTCGAAGGTTTTAATCCCATTCCCCATAGCAGAAGTGAAACTTTTGCTTTTCTGAAGAGGTTTGGTAATGCAGTCATCCTGCTGTACATACAACATTCAGACAGCAAAGACATTAATTTCCTCTTAGCATTAGCAATGACACTCAAATCAGCAACTGACAATTTGATTTCTGACACTTCTATTTAATTGCTATGCTGGGATGCAATGATATTTATAGGATTAGTGAGAAACTGGACAGTTTAGGAGTGAAATACGACTCTTCAGAGCCATCAAAACTGGAACTTCCGATGCCCGGCACACCAATACCTGCTGAAATTCATTATACTTTGCTTATAGATCCAATGAATGTGTTTTACCCGGGAGAATACGTTGGATATCTTGTAGATGCTGAAGGTGGTGATATCTATGGGTCGTACCAGCCAACGAACACATATGCAATTATTGTTCAAGAAGTTGAAAGAGAAGATGCTGACAATTCTAATTTCCTAGGGAAGATATATCAGATTGATATTGGCTATAGTGAATATAAAATAGTTCGCTTGATCTGTATAAGTTTTCAAGGCCTGATGAAAGCTCTCAAAGCAGGGACTGTGCTCCCTCTACACCAACCAGGCCCACAGAGTTCCTCGCCCCTGGTCTGCGAAGCATTTCTCCTCTTTTCTCTGGTTAAGAGAGCCACAAGACTTCATCCTCAAAACATTATTCCCCAAAAAAGCTTAAGGTTAATTCTTTACCTGAAATCTTAAAAGAAGTGACATCAGTGGTGGAGCAGGCTTGGGAGCTTCCAGAATCAGAACGGAAAAAGATTATTAGGCGGTTGTATTTGAAGTGGCACCCTGACAAAAATCCAGAGAATCCTGACATTGCTAACGAAGTTTTTAAACATCTGCAGAATGAAATCAACAGATTAGAGAAACAGGCTTTTCTAGATCAAAATGCAGACAGAGCCTCCAGAAGAACATTTTCAACCTCAGCATCTCGATTTCAGTCAGACAAGTACTCATTTCAGAGATTTTATACTTCATGGAATCAAGAAGCAACAAGTCACAAATCTGAAAGGCAACAACAAAATAAAGAAAAATGCCCTCCTTCAACTGGACAGAATTATTCTCAAAGTTTCTTTGTTCCTCCCACTTTCAAGTCAGTTGGGAATCCTGTCAAAGCACGGAGATGGTTAAGACAAGCCAGAGCAAATTTTTCAGCTGCCAGGAATGACCTTCATAAAAATGCCAATGAATGGGTATGCTTTAAATGTTACCTTTCCAAGAAGTTAGCTTTGATTGCAGCTGACTATGCTGTGAGGGGGAAGTCTGATAAAGATTTAAAACCATCTGCACTTGCACAAAAAATAGAGGAATATTCAGCAACTTGAAGGACTGACAAATGATGTTCACACGTTGGAAGCTTATGGGGTAGACAGTCTAAAAACAAGATATCCTGATTTGCTTCCTTTCCCACAGATCCCAAATGACAGGTTCACTTCTGAGATTGCTATGAGGGTGATGGAATGTACTACCCGTATCATAATAAAACTTGAAAATTTTATACAACAAAAAGTGTGAAATAGTTAAAGAAAAAATAAAGCAGAGCCAGAACTTGAATGTGTTGTAGCACAAATATGAATTGCTGTTCTTCATTAAGCTTCATTGCCAGTTATCTAGGAAGTGTGAAGCACATTGCAGATTGTTCTGGAAGAGTTTTGGAATTATTAATATGAATACCAACAGAAATCTTGAGTATAAAAAAAAATTATTTTGAAGTTGATAGTGAGCTGCAAAGTTGATGGAATTATTTGAATGATTGGGAGGATGGCACATTATTGAACTGCACTTTATGTAACCAAAGCTTAGCAGTTTGTTAAATAAGAGTCTGTGTAGGTCTCTGATTAGGATGAAGTTAATTTTGTTTTTAAACATGGTATTTTTGAAGGAGCTAATGAAACACTGGATGTATCATTGGTTTGAACATAAAGGAGGAATGAAGTTTTTGGAGTTTGTCATTTTTTAAAATGGATTCTCTTGATTGCATTATTCTTAGCTGGATCTGATTATGAATGTGTTTCAGTGTCACATCTTAAGTTCTGAGTTTCTTTAAAATGGTACAGTAGTTTGATCCTGAATATGACTTGATTAAGAGTATGAGGATAGTATTAGAGTGCTCTGAGTGCACTTTACATTTGTATTTTAATTGTTGTTTTTTTATACTTTTTGTTTACAGGCTTCCTATTTCATGAAGGTAACATATGGAAAACTCCAAATGGTGGCAGTTCTCATTACGTGCTGTTCATATTGTTTCTGAAAACTGCTTACCAAATACATTTATCAGTGGTTGGAACATTTGCTTTTTGTTTGCTTGTACATATTTTCCAGATGTCATAATTTATATAGTGTGGTTGAATAGGATGAAATCTGATGTTGTCTAACGGTGCTGCAGTTAAAAAAAAAGCTGTTGTCTTTCAATATGGCACGTAGTGAATTTTTTAATTTTTCTTTAAAAACATTAAAAATTAAAACTATTAGGATATCTAGTAGTTTATCAAAGAGGAATTATTAGCTTTTATTTTTTTCCATGAATGATTCGAAACTGACATTTAATTTTCGTCATGTTCAGATGTCCTGCCATACTTATTTACTTGTTTACTTTAATATATTTAGTTTGCAGAATGTTAAGGAAAGAAAATAATAGTTTATATACATGTACTGGCTGTAAATGATGCTAAATATAATATTTTATGCAATTAAGGGCTTACAGAACATGTTAAAATTTTTTACTTTTATTGATAATAAGGAATGTTTGCACTTCCATGATTGTGTTGCTTCTGGATGTGAAATCATGTAATTATTTCTGCTGTTATATTAAGTGCCATAATTTTAATAAAGCAAAATGTACATATGAAATCATTGTAAATGGTATTTCTTGAAAAATATTATTTTGGAAATTAAACTTAATTTCTTATTTAGTTGTGATGTGCATATATGTGTGCATTTATTGGAAATACTGGGATTGGATTGTCATGTATTTTTTTGTCGGAATTATAGATTTCTTTTTCATGATTGGTTGAATAAGAAGTGTATGGTGTACACTAGGTTTAGGTGCGTGCTCACTGATGTAGTTAAGAGTGTATTTTTAGGGAAGAAGATTAATGGGAATCACTGCTATTTCTTCGGGTAGAGCTGAAAGACACCTGGTTTTGATGCAAGGGCACAAGGTCCAGGAACTCACTAACAAGGATCACCTGGCAATGTGTAGGGGCTTGCCTAGGAAAACAATGACCCTGATCCAGACTTAGAGAATTACAGGGATATTGGCTTAATGACTCAACATGTTTGCAGCCATCTCCTGTTAATTGTAAATCGCCTGCTGCTTTCTCTTGTGAATAAAATGCGTGTGGTTCAGAAGCTCAGAGACTCCATCCTGTGCAATGGTGGTATGTCCCTGGTTTCCCCCACACCTTTAATTTCTTCAGACTCTCTCTGCCTTTTTTCTTCATACCACATCACCCCTTTCAGGATTACTGGACACCTTGCCATGCTGGATGCAGCATAAGATTAGTTGTTTATGTATATATTTGGAAAGAGATACATCAAATATGGTTCTCCTGTAAGTAGAGGCTGAATGGATAGTGCTTGCTTCAGGGCACAGCTGCACATCTGGGGCTCATTCACACAGCCTTATTGATGATGTTTTGTTTTTATATCTGAGGCACAAAATTAGATGAGACCCAAGAGCTCTCCATTCTGGAGTTGCCCCAATTCTGTCTTCAACTTTATTTAAAAAGTGCTTGCTGCTTTGAAGTTCAGATCAGCACTTAGATCTTGGCTTTTTAGTACTAAGATTTATACAGAAAACCTTGTTTGGCTTTATTGATAATTGATCTAATTGGATTTGTGGTTTTCTGAAGTTTTAAACAGCTATACATTATAGGTTCATAATCATGCATATGAAACACTTGCATTCAGATGTGTTTCAGAATTTGATTTTAGAAGGTTAATATGAGGGTATTATTTTTGTTTATAATGAAATGTCCTTACCAGGGCAGCACCCTGTAATCAAACACATTAATTTTCTGCAGTAAGCCTGTGGATATCCACACTTAAATTGAATACATAAACCTGATAAATAGTCTTATGTAAATTCAGGTCAGGTTTTACCACCAGTACTTTGCAGCAGACATATTTGAAAACTTTTCATTTTTCAGATATCTTTAGATTTTGAAACTGAGGCTAAGGGATTTTGGTCCTGAACTCAGCTGATGTATTTTACTATTGTATGCTTTTAAAATTTACTCCATGTTTTCTTTTTAAAAGAAAATGGAAACTATCTGCAGATACTTGTAGTAGAGCTGCCCCTGAGTAGTAGACAGTTGAGAAAGGGGGTGGAGTAGTGCCCTACCATGGAGGTAAGGGAGGGCATCCCCAGCAGATGACCCAGTTGTTCATAGTTGTGGTTTCTATTCCAAACCATGAGAAACCTGGGTGTTGCAGGTGAGCCTAGTTAATGAAGCAGGGGTAGGGAACAGGGAGAGCTGAGAACCCAAGAAAAATTTGGGTAGAATATTAATGTATTCAACAAAATCATGGGGACTTGTTCCCAGGTCTGAATTGGGAATAGGTGGGATTTTGTTCCTTTAGTGCCAGTTGACATTTACTGTACTTTAAATGTTTGTAGGTCTCCAGAATAGTATCTGTAGTACTAGTAGAAATCAGCAGTCATAGATTTTAATTAGCAATTTTCAATCTGGATTCTACTGGAGAAGCAATCAGATCCAGTAGGGGAAGAAAGAGAGAGAGACAGAGAAGAGTGCAACAGAGAAAATGAGAAAGAGATTGATTTAGAGCCAAGAACTGTGATTATGGAGCTGGCAAGTCCAAAATTTACTTGACAGGCCTGTAGGCTAGAAAGGCTTGGTTAGGAGCTGAACTTGAAGTTTACAGGTGGAATTCTAAAAACTTTGGCTTCTACATTTTGTTCATATTTCTCTTTTCTTTAAGAGTAATGTTGATGCCGGTTTGGTGGATGTTGGTTTTGTGTCCTTTTAGAGTCGAAGAATGAAACCGAGGGACACCGAGGCAAGTGTAGTAGACAGATTTTATTTAAAGAAAAGCATAGGGAAAAGAGCAGACTTCCCCCAGAATGGGAGAAGGGGACAGAGCCAAAGAGGCAGTGAGGTTTGCCCTGTTTATATGACATCTCCTCAGTTGGTCATTACCTAAGACATGGGCTCAGGAGTTCTGGTCCAGTCTTTAGTTCATGCTCTAGTCATCAATAGAAGGAATGTGGTTCCTTCATTAGCAGAAGGGAGTGTCTGCATCTGGACTCATCTTACCAGACCCTATTTATTAGCATTGGGGATATCAAGTTGACCTTAAAGGAAAAGAACCTGTTTTCTCTTGATTGCCTCAAACGTTCTAACTACCCTGACTGCCTAACCTTTTCATCCTGTGTATTACCCCCCTCTAATTAAGGAAACTTTTACTTCTGTAAAAAATGGGAAATTGTGTGATGACTGTTCTTTGGCTACTTCCGGCTGAGAAGGGGCAAAGAGGAGCAAGCAGTTTGGATTTTCTTCTAAGAATGCTCAGGTCAATTAAGGGGTCCATGATAAAGGATGTCAGAAGTGCTCAAGGACATCTAGAGTGCCTGTGGCTCCATCTTCATCACCATCGGGAGTACAACAGATTTTAACTTGGAATGAATCAGCTGAACTAAGATATCAAAAAGTTAATGTCGGAATGAAAATTAACATTGAATCTAAGAGAGGGAGAACCAGATCTGTTATTTGGCTCCTCAAATATAAACACATATTGTAATTGAGAGTCTTCAAGAAAAGGCATCTAATACAATAAACTAAGTAGGAGTAGCTAGGATCTTGAATGAGAGAGTATGAGGATTAGGCATCATAGAGTGGAGGAAAATGTCTGCTTTATTAATTACCTTAAGGCCTTGGAGTAGATGTCAGGTTTCCGCCTGTGGTGTGGAAGGACAGGGGGATCCTTTAGGGCTATTTTAATTGAATTGCACTTTTTGCTTGCCCAATTCTGCCTTTAGTGGCTATATTTTGGGGTTTATATCACATTTTAATAGATGAGAGCATAGTAGACTCAGGGGCCTTGATTTATCATGATGAAATCCTGAATCTTTGAAAGTAAATCTCTCCCTAATAAGGAATAGGACACTCTTTGGGCTATCAGGAACGCATGAGAAAACATTACCCTGTCCCATTACAGCTTAGTGGGAGAGTCAAGCTTCTAGTAATAGGCTCTCTAGACACTCCTTGCACCGTCACAGTATTAGAAGAGGGGGATCAAGGGTAAGAGACAAGTACAGAAAGCCTAGCACCAGTGTCCAAGAGGAAACTGACATTTTGGCTCACTATGGAGAAGCATACATGGGGCTCATGCATGGTGATAGCAGTTGCAGGAGCCATTGAAGCCAACCTCGGCCCTGACAAGCCTGTGTGGGAAATGTTGGACCCCAGGGCCTCCATCCCCAGGGACATTTATTCCTGCAGTGATTGCTTTGACAGATAGGATAGGCCTTGGTGGTGGTCATTTGGCCTGTGGGCATTCCTGCAGGTAATATCCCCCTTTTCCACAATGGACATAATTCCTTTTTGTGGCTTGGGATCCATTCCATTTCTCTCCTTTATTATTCCAGAAGTTTACTCCTTCAGGGCCATAGCCAGTGCCTCAGCTTTTTCCTTTCCTTTCTTTCCTTTCCTCCTGATCTTTGTTATAAAAGAGGAGGTTGCAAGCTGGGCTGATCAGGGCCATATACCCATTTTGTAACTTCTTCTGAATGTCTGGGGCCATTTAAGTTATAAATTTGTCCTTTGAAATTATGTGACCCTCTATGGACTCAGGGTCCATGATGTGTTTTCTCAATGCTTACCTGAGTTTCTCTAGAAAGGTGGTAGGGTTTTCCTGAGTCTATGTAAGTATTAGTTAACATACAACCTTATATCTCAAACATAAATCAAACAAAAGTTAAAATGGGTCCTTTTTGTGGAAGGGATAGCAAAATATTTTTATGTTCCACATTGCTAATCCTCTAATAAATGTGACTTTCCTTATTACTTTACAAAAGTAAAGTTAAATTTTTATCCCAGTGTAGAGTCAGGTTATTCTTATCCAACTACAAAATATTAAATGACATAAATAGATCCCTAATTAAATTTGTTGTTTCCATATAAACCTGAAGGAGATCATTGTTACAGGCAACTTTAGTTTGGAAACACCAGCTTGGTAAAATGCTGTCCTGAGTTTTGCACTTTAAAAGATTTATACATTTGGAAGACATGAATAAATCTAATACACAATAAAGCCAGTATTAATTACATAAATGTCCTTATATTAATTAAATTTAACCTTTGAAGAAAAATTTAGGATCCATAGTGTATTATAACAATAATCACGGGTCTGCAGAGGTTTTGCAAAAGCTTTAAATTTTCTAAATTTAGGAAAGTGTTGATGATCAGAGATAGACTTATTATCTGGTATATAATAATGAAACATTTATGTAGTTAAAGCAAACATATAACCCAGGTTTTGACATATGATGTGTAGAAGAGAGCATTTTGGTTACCTTGTCTGTAACCTTACATAAATTTTTATTTCATAAACTTACGTAACACTTAAACAAGGCTGAAATAAACATTTAGTTTTTAAATATAGTATTAGTTGTATATTAAAGTGTCTGCTATATTGTAATAACCTGAAATAGTTGCTCATTTAATGTTATGAAGTAATCATTTAAAAGATTTTAAAACAGGTATATGCTACAACTCCTTTAAGATTTAGTTTTCCTAAGTAATTAAGCCTAACACCAGGAATTACCTTGATAAGAGCAGATCAATGTTTTAATAAACATTGATAATGTTTAATAAACCCTTGTTACTTCAACACATAGAATCAGATTCTGGTTCATAGCAGTACATTAATGTTTAAACTTAAGTGAAGCCTTAAATAATTTTAAATTGTGCCAATTATATTTAATTTAATCCCATATAGACTTTTGAGATTTACCCTCCATAAACCCTTTGCAACTTACTTAGACACTCTACTTCTTCATCCAACAACATATCTTTCATTCTAATTTGCATATTAAAGTATATTTCCATACTTATAACTTTTTATGTCTATTTCTGATTTGTTGACTGTTTCTTTTTTTAAGAGAGGGACAGTGAGTGAGAGAGAGAGAGAGAATCAATTTTAGTTTCTCACATGGCTTTTGTTGCTCAGACATTTTGTTGTGTACGTGGTGCTGGGATTTGAACCTGTGTCCTTGTGCATGCCAAGCGAGCACTGTAACCACCAAGCCACTGCTCCAGCCCCTGTTGACTCTTTCTTACACTTACATTTTGAAACAAACCTTATAAAATTTTTGAATCTTTCTAATTACTTTACCTAATAATATCAAATATTTTATGCTACTTTCATTGATACACAGCTGAAACCTTTGTACTATTTGCGTATAGAATCACACCTGTTAGAATTTTAACTCTTGATAACCTTGCTTTTGGTGAAGACTATAGAAAAAAGCAATCTTAAATTATATTTTTAGTTGCCAATCTATAAAAGTATGTTTAATAAACACAAATGTATGTTGCCTTATAGAAACAAAGAAGACAAGATTACTCAAATTTACTTAGTGATTGGAGATTTAGCATATGATTTTGCAAATTTATTAGATGTCTCCTCTAACAAACACTTTTATGGAGATTGATTCCATTTATATTAAATCAAATTTATTCATTTTTAATTGTTAACTTTAGGTGACTCATGAAACCAGGATACCAGGCAAATATGAGACATCTTTCCTGCTGAGGAAAAATTCTAGAAGCAATGAACGTTACACTCTAAACTTTTATAGAAATCAACATGCTGTTGATTGACCACCTAGAGAAACATGTGAGCTAGTAATCTTAAAAACACCTTTAGTCTTATTGAACCTAATTTTAAATGTTTAAGTCATGTGAACTAAAGTCATTTGGATCCATTTTCCTTTTTTTTTTTTTAATTTATGAGAGCTCCTCTATAAGTCAATTGGTTCCATGTTGAACACAACATATAACACACATGTACACACACAGGACATGTGTGCACAAAAAATCCTACAGAAAACACAGATTTTAGAGCCTTTCTTTGAATACCCTTTGGATAAAGACAGCAGTAAAAACCACAATTAAAAATTCTAGTGAGATAAAATAAGACTGATTGAGAAATATAATTAGGTGCAGAACATGATAGGTGAATTCACCAATGAAATTGAGCTCAAAATCCAAAAATTATGGAACTGCCCTATTTATTCTAGTAAAGGAGCATGTAAACATCTTTAGCAGACCAGAGTGTACTTTTGAATCAGAGTTAGAATTAGCCCAGGCATTGAAGGAATGAGAAATGGTGAAATCCTCAGGAAGTTGTTTTTTTAAGAATAAAGAAAAACTATGTGGAATCTTTCCAATTTTCTTTGTGTCCAAATGAAGAGAAGTTAAAACTCCGCAGGAATTAATGTTTCCTGATATTCTTGGGCCTGACCTATCAGCTTTCTAAAGCTGACCTTGTTACATTAGCTCCAAAGTGCAAGAATGTAGGCCTCTTAAATGTCTCTAAAGGCTTGGAACCGGGAGCAGCTGGCCTTTCCAGATCATTTCCATCTATCTCTCCTGCTCGAATCTCAGAGTACATGAAAAGAGTAAACATAGTACCTTAGGCCTCACAGCTGCTTGAATTTAAAAGTAGCACTTCAAGCCTTTTTTTCCCTCTGGTCTCTAACTGGTTTAAGCACTAGCTCATGTAGTTCGCATTTTAGATGGCTGTCAGACAGGTAACTGGCAGGCATCTCCTTCCCTTTTGCAAATGAACTAAGCTGCAAAATGATATTAAAGTTTATAATTTAAAATGAGGCACTTTTCTTGGGCGTTTGTGGGTTATGCAGGCTAGTGGGGACCTGGCATAACCTGAGAATGAAGCTCCCACCTGAATTATGTGGACGTCCTTATTCAGGGGGCTTCTGATGGTCAGCAATCCCATCTCTCCTTTCCCTGTACCCTGCTGGATTTATTGGTGCCTCACTAGCGAAGAGGCAAAGTTCCTGCCACATGCCAAAGACCTAATGGAATCCAGACTTAGAGGCATTACTTGTATTCTCCTGGCCTCTATAAAATTTAATGCCCTGAAGTAGAGAAGCAGCCCATAATTTAAGGGAGGATATTTGACAACTAGTTGTCCCTTTAAAATTTGCCTTGCATGATTCTCTTTCCTTTAGTTCTCATACTCATAGGCCCATGACTCTATATTATGCTCCTCAATTCGAAGTGGGAGGCAAGCCTGTTAGTGCTCTGGGTGAGATCCCCGGTAGAGAAGATAAACAATTTGACTTCCTGAACTAGGAAAGATGAGAGGTGGTTTTCTCTGAGACAGAACATTTTGATTTCTTCCTCCCAGGTAAGGAGGTTACAGAAGGAAAGGTGTTAAAGCTAGAGGAGCTCTATC
The DNA here is from genome assembly GCA_004027875.1 of Aplodontia rufa. Lineage (NCBI taxonomy): Eukaryota > Metazoa > Chordata > Mammalia > Rodentia > Aplodontiidae > Aplodontia > Aplodontia rufa. The sequence goes on along the minus strand of PVKS010019826.1, from coordinate 26,718 downwards.
TTGGCAATCTTAAACAAGGGTTCCCTGTTTAAGAGGTGAATATTGGGGACAGACAGAGTAGGAGCATTTCAGAAGAGTGAGAGACTGTTTGGCTCATGCTCTGGGGATTAATGGGTCACCTCTTTCCCAAAGACCTTAGATCAGACCAAGATTTCATCTCAGGATCCAAGATTCATTGAATGAGGGTGCTCTCCATCATAGGGCCAAGTCAGTCAGAAACAAAGAGAAACAGATAGTGGTGGATGCTGGTACCCCGAGGGCTGTCAGGCCAGACTCTGGACAAGAGACCTTCCTGCAGTACTGGAGAGTGGCCCCAGTCAGCTGCCTTCAGTTGTCTCAAGTCTTCCTCTGTTCCACACACCAGCCTTCTCCCACAGAAAGAAAATTGGAGCAAGTCAGGACCGACATTTCCAATGCCTAGGTAAAAGGGAGATGAGTCCTGCCCGCCTAACAAGCTTGTCACCTGAGTCTTAATATTGGCAGCATGATAGCTGACTGTTAAGTGCCTGGTGTTTAAAGAGTTCATCCACTGAAGAAAAAGCACAGAGCTGTCTTCCTATAAGTTTGTAAAGGCCCAGTTTACAAGAGCGGGAATTTAGGCCCTTCTTTATGACCCATTCTATATAAAATGTCCTTTTCTCAAAGGTTAGAGTCTGAGTGGGGAGGAAAGGGGGTGTTCAGGAGGAGGTCTGGGGAGAAGCCTTTGAGATCACCAGGGAGTGGCCCTGGCCAGAATCTCTCAGTTGCTTCACTCCTTCACTCAATTCCTCACATCCAAAGTTGGCCAGGATCAGAGGGCAACTCTCTACTAATGCCAGGATAGAGAAGTTGGAAAAGACCCTTATGGAGCCTAACATGCCTGACTTGAAGGCAGGCGATTAGGCACTATAAAAGGAAGTAAAGCCTGTCATCCAAGACTTAAAACTGTCAGGCACACTAATCATGTTTAAGTGCCCAATGGATGCCAGGTTATGGTTCTCCAGAAATAAAGAGACAGAAAGATGCAAAGTACACCTTGTAGAGAGCTTACCTCAGTGGTGGTGATCTTATCCATATCCTGAACGAGTCCCAATCTGCTGCTGGTTTGGCGGATGTTGGATTTGTGTCCTCTTGCAGTCAAAGAACAAAACTGAGGGACACGTAGTAGACAGAGTAGTAGACAGATTTTATAAGCATAGGGAAAAGAGCAGACTTCCCCCAGAGTGGGAGAAGAGGACAGAGCCAAAGAGCAGTGAGGTTTGTCCTTTTATATGACATCCTCTCCTCAACTGGTCATTGTTTCCCTGCCCCCATTCCTGGGACACAGGTACAGGGAGTTCTGGTCCAGTTTTTGGTCCATGCCTCAGGCACCAATAGAAAGAATGTGGTTCCTTCCTTAGCAGAAGGGAGTGTCTACATCTATACTCATCTTTCCAGACCCTCTTTATTAGCATTGGGGGTGTCAAATTGATGTTAAAGGAAAAGAACTGGTTTTCCCTTGATTGACTTGAACATTCTAACTACTCTGATTGCCTAACTTCTCCTGCCCCCCGTCTCAGTGTCATTTATTCATTTGAAGCAAAACAAGAAGTAAAACACCTCTGAGTGTTTTATATGCTGTGTGTTCAGATACAGTGGGCACATTCCTTCCCATAAACCCTAACCTCATGTGAGTTATCTACTAACATTATAAAACCAGTCAACTTATATGCTAAAGTCAAATTAGTTAAATTTTATTTTATTTATTTTTTTAAGAGGGACAGAGAGAGAGAGAAAAAGAGAGAGAGAAAGAGAGAGAGAAACAATTCTGTTCAGTTTTACATGTGGCTTTCGTTGCTCTGAGACTTCATTGTGTACATGGTGCTGGGGTTTGAATTCACCTATGAGCGCATGCTGGGCAAGCACTGTCACTGCTGAGCCATGGCTCCAGCCCAAATTTGATTTTTTAAAAAATAATGAGCTTACAGAGACTTAAGGGTCGAATGGTTTCTCTCATCTGTTGATACTAGAATTTATGTTGAAGCAGTAGGACAGACGGCTGACCTAACAAAGCCTCAAATTGAATGACTTTCAGTGCAACAGGGGCGAAAGCTCCCTAGGTAACTTGGAGGTGGAGGGAAGGGGATGGGGAGGGGGGAGGGTATATGAAGAACTCATAGGAGTCTGGTGATGGGGAAG
>PVKS010019826.1:0-24461 GCA_004027875.1 Aplodontia rufa | reverse complement strand
TGCTACAGTTTTGACAATGTTTCCCCCTCATCTGTATCCTGTATTGCAATATATTTCTAATAAATGTGGAAAAAAAATAATGAGCTTACAATGTGCATCTCTTACAGTTAACAAGTGGTTCTAGAACTACATTCCTTTATTCTAAAACCTGGCCTCTAAGAAAACAGACTTGAAGTCATAGCATCTATTCAGTTAAAAATGTGCAACTTACTTAGCAGTGCCTTAAAGTCTCATATTTGAGCTGTTTTATTACACTTGATTCAAAATATGGAAGACTGGTACAGCTAGGTAAGCAGCAATGTTGTTTTAAGAACCATATAAAGCAGACACAAAATATAAATGTGCAAGGTGAGTGCAGGGTTTCAGAACTTCTACCCTCATTAATTCTTCCCTAGAGAAGTAAAGGCTTGCCTGGTAGGGGAACTAGGGAGAAAGACCTGGAACACACAACTCTAGCCTTTCAGTATGAGTTTTGTGGACTTCAGAAAAGGTTGTCTTTCCCTCCTCTACATAGAGAGCAATAAGAGTTGAGAGGTCTTTGATCCCAGAGTTCCTTTTATTCAGCCATGAAGTCCATTTTGATGCAAAGTCAATGTCTTTCCTATTGAAATTTATATTTCAATCTTCATCTTTTTGATTCATGTGTCTACTTTTCAATTGATTCATAAAAAAAGTGTTACTTTGGATTCTGAAAATATCAACACTCCATAAAGTACAACCACTTAGTTAGTCTACATGCCTCATTAGGTGTGTACATCATCATGACCTTGGATCTTCAAAGAAAATTTACATTGAGTAATACATTAATTTTAGGATACAGCCAATCAAAAAATTTTTTTTTTCATTCTAACAAGGGATAAATTTTTTATTGCTCTGTAAAATGCAGCTATACATACACCTTCTTTCAAGATGACTCATTTAAGCTAAGGAGAAATAGAAATCAAATTTAAACTTCCTCTATCCTCCATACTTTCTCCTTGATTCATTTTCTGCACCTCACTCTCTGCTGAACATAATTTTTATGACAACCAAGCTGATTTATAAATGTTAGATGATCCTGTGTTGGGTTCCCAGGGCTTGAAGATGCTTGTTTTGCATAGACATGGAACAGGAGAGTAAATATGGGAAACATAGCAGAGTGGTTTACTATGACCATAGGCATGTTGTGGTAAGAAAACAGTCATTAATTTTAGAATTCAGGACTTATCTAAATGGAAAAAATGAATACCAATTTATAATTAAAAGCACACCCCAACCCTACAAAACTTTAGGAACATTACATTTAGAGGTTTAACTACTTCATGAGCACTGTATGTATATTTTGCAGTTTTATATGTTGATGTACACTAACTACTTGAAAATCAGGGTGTTGTTCTAAGTGAGCTACAGTGTTAAATGAACACCTCATTAAAGCAGCACTCGAAAGAGTCTCATCTTTTTCTTGATTCTGAGACTAGAAAATGAACTGGAGCTTGTTGTATAGCCTATCATCAGGATGCTGCAATGCCATTGGCCTTGCTGTGTCTTTAGCTGTTTGGGGATTCTTATTACAACAATTGGCCATAAAAGCCAGAGCAGACGCTTCACTTTCCGTTGTGGGGAACATAGTTTCAGTGCATTCTGAGTTGTTTGCATCAACTCACACAACCGCTTGCCACTAAAATTATTTTCACCAGCCGTTGAGAGTCACTTAGGATGTCATGTCCTGTCTTTCTGTGTGACATAGAAGGAAGCACGCAGACTCTGCAGGTAGGAGTCCCACCACTCACTTGCTGATCCTGGTAGATCAAAACACCACTTTGGGCTTCAGTTCTTTTTTTTGTCCATTTAGTGCTATCCCATTGTACAGTTATCATATAGTCTGTTATTTGGGATGGAATAAGAGAATATCAGTGTTTCCAGAGAACATGGCTATGCAAAATTTGGGTCACACTGTGGGTGAATTTCAGTAGTTCCCTGTGACCTTCTGACTTGCTCTAAGTCTTTGTCACTAGTACCTTGTGGGGAGAATATTACCAACTTCAAAGGGTTGTTTGTGAGGAGTAAAGAAGTAAGGCACTGGGCTGGAGCAGTGGCTCAGTGGTTTCGGCACTTGCCTGGCAAGCAGGAGGACCCGGGTTCAAACCCCAGGACCACTTACACAACTGAGTGTTGGAGCAACTAAGGCCATGTGCAAAACTAAATAAAGTTGTTTCTCTCTTTCTCTGTCTCTCTCACTGTCCCTCTCTCTTAAAAAAAAAAAAGAAGTAAGACACTCAAACTGTGAAGATGTGAAAAACACAGGTTGATATTTATTGCTCATTGAATATATATATATATGTGTGTGTATATGCATATACATATATATATATAGACTAATTTTGTATAATTTATTCCTTTGATTATATATTGAAAATCAGATCAACCTCAAATTCCCTTTGAAACCTGAAGATTTTCTTGTGAAACCTGACACAGTGCATTAAGCTGAAGATAGAATATGAGGTTTGCTATAAAGGAAATGTTGTATAGACTTCAGGGCATTTTCGTATTGACCAGTCCTACATTTGTGAGAAGTTAGATATCCACTGTTGAGCATCATAAATTAATTCTACACCACTATTTTGCCGAACATTGACACGTATAAGAGATGGGAAAGGAAGCTGGGAAAAGCCATTATTGTTGTGATGAAAGTTAAAGCAGTGGAATAAACATTCTTCTGACATTTTGATTTTTGTATCTAGCATCCACTTGTTGCTTTGAGACCATGCTGTTTTGTCTAAACACTTCTGTCGGTATGTTGTTCTTTGTGAGTTCCTTTGGAAAGCATGTCCTTCTCCCAACCTCATCCTGTGTCAGTCTTGCAGGATGTTCGGCTGCTTCCGATGCATGAAGGTTCAAGGACACACTTCCCAAGGAAAGAAGAAGGTGCTCTGTGGAAGAGGCAGAAGTTCAGAGGCAGATGTGGCTGTGTTCCTGGCACATGGTGCCCACACCAGCCACACACAGGTAGAGCTTCCCATCTGGACACACACAGATTTCATAGAGTCCCTGTGTGCCACCGGAGGGACCCCAAGTCCCCTGTACCAACTTGGGTAAACAAACAGTTTCAGCATCCAGCACTAGCTGTTTGGGAGAAAGTGAGAGAGGAGATGTTAAGGAGGAATGAAATGGACCAACAGGAAATTCATACTCTTAAAATGTTTCAAGAAAATTAATTTCTTCTTGTAGAACATGAAATAGCTACCTGATTTTACTTAAGCTATATCATAATTATCTCTTTTTATTTTTTTTTCAAGATTTGATATATTTAATACTTACTTTTTTCCAGAGACTTTTCCCCCCCATTTTTTATAGGTTCATTATTTTAAAGCCCAGTTCAATTTTGCATACATTCCTCCTCCAAATTGGAGGGGAGCCCCTCTTCCTTTTCCTCACTGAGCTAGTCCAGCTGGGATAATTGACTAATCATAACACTACACTTTGTCTTATAACTCTGGTGTTCAATAAACTAGACTGTTTTTCAGTACCTAAAAATGCCTTCCAGAATTATTAGATGAAAATAACAGAATTCTTTGCCAATTCACATTTATTTTGTGATATACTCTGACTTTATGTTAAATCATTTCCTCCCCATTAGGATGACTTACAATCCACAAAAATAGATTCATCTTAATAATTTTTACCTATGAATGTTTGAATTTATCCTGATATTATTTGTGATTTTGTTTTCCTATGAGACAATTAAATTCAACTTATTAGCAACCAACCATTTCCCTAATATTTTAGTATTGCTTGAATCTCCTCTTCTCTTAGATGCTGAATACAGAAAATTTATAAACTGAAGCCAATTCAAATACAATGAAAGATACTGGATTTTCTGTTCAGATTATAATTTAGTTAATTTTTTTTTAAAGACAGAAGGACAGTGAGAGAGAATGAGAGACAGAGAATCAATTTTTATTGGGTTTTTCACATGGGTTTCATTGCTCTGACACTTAGTTGTGTACAAGGGTGCTGGGGTTTGAACCTGTGTACTTGTGCATGTTGGGCAAGCCACCGCTCCAGTCCCCAATTTAGTTAAATTGAAATGCAAACATGGAGCCATTGATAGAGGATTGGAAACACTTTTAATAAGGAAATGAGAATGGGAACATTTTTGATAAGGAAAGAAGAATCATCACACTGAGCAGGAGCAGCTAGCTAATGCTTAGCCATCTCAGGATGCTCACTTGCAGGGAATTAAAATACATGGTGGGTCGGCATAATTTTCTTCCTTTCTGACAAGGTTAGGTCCTCCATTTGTTTCATGGGGCTGTAACCCAGGAACTGCAGTCTTAACTAGTGTCTGCTTTCTGCATTCTTCCTGAGATGCTGCCCCTGATGTGCAGGAGCTCAGTGCTAGCAGCATGACAATCAGGCTTGCCTTGTGTGGCCTGGCACATTGTTAGAGGACATCAAGTGGGAATTATTGTTTAAATGCAGTTGTCCAGTGCCTGGGGTACTTGGACTTTGGGTACCTGCTTTTCCTCAGTGTGTTTTTAACTTGTTTGCTTCTCCCTTCTCCTTCCTGTGGTTAATTGGACATTTTTCTTCTAGTTGTTTTCTACTTATTTATTTTCCTACTCTTTCAGCAAACTTTAACCACTGGCAGTCCACAAAACATTACCAGGCTCATTTTCCTTAGCCTCCCCGGGGCTGGACATCTATCCCTTCACTTTGAATGAGCTCTTAGTAATAAGAAATATCAACTCTAATTATGGGTCCATTTGTGTGCTACTTGTAACAATGATGCCTAGTTCATGCAAATGAGTAATATCATTTCAAAATTAAATCAGTTTAATTTTTTGAGGGTAAAATGTTCTAAGTGTGTAACAATGCCATGACTTAGTGGGATTCCAAAACTCTTTATTTCCATGTCTGCCTTTATCTCTGCTCCTGACATCATAACCTCATATGCTCCAACTGCAGTGGCTTCTTCAGGTAACTTTTACGTCCTCCTGCAGGCTGCTATCTGGAAGGTCCTGTTCTCATCCCCTGTGGCGCCTCTCATGGCCTCCTCAAAGATGGTACCTCCTCCATGTGCATCTCAACTACACCTTCTGATTAGTATTTTTTTTTTCAGAGAGAGGGAGACAGAGAGAGAGAGAGGGAGAGGACAGAATCAATTTTATTCAGTTTTTCATGGGGCCTGCATTGCTTCAATACTTGGTTGTATATGTGGTGCTGGGATTCAAACACGCATCCTCATGCATGCCAAGCAAGCACCATAACTGCTGAACCACGCTCCAGTCCCCTCTATTAGTACTAATCTCATTTCAAAATCAATGTCTCAAGCAAATATTATCACTGTTTGATAAATGAGGAGACAGGCCCAGGGAGGGCCAGTAAACTCTCCTGACCTCAGGTAATTAAGAAAGGATCTAGAAGGAGAACTTGGGCTTCCTGACTGGCAGCTTAATCCTCAGCCCACTGTCACAGGTGTGATGATGGGATAGGGCTGGGGAGGGAGTATGGGGATCCATGCACCCTCTCATTGAACCAACAGCTTCCACAGACTTTTATTCCAATACATTCACCGGTGGCAGAAACAATACAACTTGCACCATTCACTACAAATTGTAGTTAAGTTGGAAGCTGTTTAAAAGAAAATTCATGGACCAGTGTCTGGTCCTGAACCCATATGAAAATACCTAGGGACAGGCTGAGAGAAAATGAGATCAGTTGTTTGTGAACATTTGTAAAACTGTATCATGGGATTGGAATTAGTTTTTTGTTTTTATTTTCTTTTGCCAAACCCTGAGATTTTTCTGGAGCTTTAGAAATATCTCTAGCATGCCTGATTTTCTGGTGACTGGAATTGAGCTCTTTCATTTAAAAAATTAAATAGTATTCCAATAATTGACACTGAGAGGCTTGGGCTCCATTGTCTCATTATGACTTTGGCTTGTAAGGGTAGTGTTTCATTTCTAGACTTGAAATCCCAGATCATATCCCTGTTGTAGCTGATTTTCAAAAAATGCTCTTTTCTATTGAGAGATTTATTATAGAACAACCATACACATTTTTGACAAAATAATATAAAATGTATATATATTCTGGATATTAGAATTAACCCCAGGAGTGCCCCCCTAATTACCCACCCTTATCCCTCTCTTCCCCATCCCACAATATCTCTAAAAAAGTATTAGGCTGTATAACATTACACCTTATCTGGATTTAACACATGATACTAGACCACCTCTCTCAATGGCCAGGGTCTAGTTCCAGCCTCCACAGATGAGTGGAGACATTCGACCCTTAGTTCTCTGGGTTAAGCTGATTTTACTCAGCATAATTTCTTCCATAGCTACCCATTTACCTTCAAAGGCTGCAATACCATTGTTTCTAATTGCTGAGTAAAATCCCATGGTATATATGTTCCACAGTTTTTGGATCCATTCATCCAGTAAGGGACATCTGGGTTGTTTCCATAATTTAGCTATTGTAAATTGAGCTGCTATGAACATAGATATTACTGTGTCACTTTAATGTGCCGATTCTAAATCCCCGGGAAAAATACCCAGGAGAGGAATAGCAGGATCACATGGTGGGCTCATCCCTAGTTTTTTGAGGATTCTCCACACTGCTTTCCAGAGGGGCTGTACCAGTCTGCAACTCCACCAACAGTGTATTAGTGTGCCTAGCTCTCCACAGCCCCTCAAAAATGCTTAGTTTTCATCTTTCATCTTCATTTAAACTTAATTCTGTGTGAGCAGGCACAGGGCTCTGAGTAATAACAGAGGATGGCTGTCATTTACAGGTAACCTCCAGTGATGCCAGCCTGCGAGTAGTTGCATCACTAGGAAATGGCAAATGCTAGTGTCTGTAACTCTGGAAGTTTGTAGTGTTTTTTCAAAGTTTAACATAACAAGTGAGTTGATAGCACAAGTGTCAAATAAAGCTGTTCTGATGTAATATAGATTTTTTTTAATCTTTCTTGGCCCTTTCAATGCTAAAGCATCTTTTGCTTTCTTTCACATTTCTACTCTATGCCTTTCAGAATATTTCATTAAAACAACCAGAAATTTAATATCTCATACCATAATGCACATGATCCCCATGAACACCACCAGGACATACAATGGGAGCTTGATCTACTGAACTCACCATCCTATCACTACTCTGAAGAATGATGTCCATTTGAGAGAGGGCCTCAATTTTCCCAACATGAGCTCTAATATGAACCCCCCTTGGGGCATCCATGCTTAGACTCTGTATGGGGGATTCTAACCTGAAATGAGAAAAAGAAGCCAAGAAAAGACATCATTTCAAAAGCCACCCTTGAGCCACATATAGTGGCTCGCACCTGTAGTGCCGGCTATTTGGGAGGCTAAGCCAGGAGCATCACTGAAACCCCAGGGTTCCAGGACAGCCTGGGCATCATAAGACCTATTGCGTATGCATGTTCGTGTGTATGTGTGTGTGTGTGTGTGTGTGTATGTGCGTGCGTGCGCACGCACGCACACACACACACACACACACAAAGGAAGAAAAAAGGGAAGGAAAAACATTAGCAATTCTAAGAATCCCTCAACCAATGGCTTAGCAATTAACAAGGGATATAGGATCTTCAAGTTGTTCCTAAACACTGACTTCCTTAATGTGACTTTTGTGAATGACTTTGTGAAACTATTACTCTGTTTACTTAAAACACAAACTTATTTAGGAAAAAAAGAGATTTAAGAACAACACATGCATTTGGCACATGTTTGGTCTTGGTATTCTTTCTCCTTCCTTCCTTTTCTTTCCTTCTGTCTTCCTCCCTCCTTCTCTTCCTTCCCCTTTTTTAAATTAGAAAGATTACAGAGCAGATGGAAAAATTTCTTTTGGAAAAATACTGAACTGATAAGGCCAATAGAATGGAGTTGGCCTCAGCTGGCTTTGTTATAATAAAATATATCAGAATCTGCTTGTTTTTAGGCCAACATAAGATCAGATCCAGGGATTTAACAGTAAAAAAATTTTCTTTTGTCTCTACCTGGAGAAAAATAAATTTCCACCAGATGGCACAGTGTGATCTCTTGAAATATTTTTCAGCTGTTTAGCCCCCAAGTTTGAGAAGCTGATTTCATACTATGGTGTAAAGATCAGTGAGAGGAAGAAGAGACAGAAAAAGATATATAAATTCAAAATCCTTTCCAATGCAGGATAGGACTGGAGGGGGCTGGGTTCGGAAGGAGAGAGAGGGATATGGTTTAAGGGGAAATGCCCTAAGAATGAATTTGCATTTAAATTGATATTTGATTTTTTTGTGAGGGGGGGATGCTGGGGATCTGACTTAGGACCTCACACATGCTAGGTAAGTGCTATACCAGTGTTTTACCTCCCTAGTCATAGACAGATTTTTAAATCAAAAAGATGCTATCTTTAATTGGCAAATTATTTACTCATCACTAGACAGTATTTCACTTTTGTACATATATCTGAGCATATAAAATCTTACTTGCCTCACATTTTAAAATCTTATCTTGAATATAAGAAGACTCTTAAAAACATTTAAGAAATTTTTTGGTCAAATTAGGCCAGGTTTAACTTATGGGAAAACACTTGGGTATATCTAAATGTACTTGGTCTGGCTGCCTGCTGGTCCAGCTTACATTTTGATCTCTGCTAATAACCTACACTTTTCCTGCCTGGGTAGAAGGGAAGGCAGGAAGAACACACAGGCATGTCTGAGAGGCCTGGTCCATTTCACTCAATCCATGCGTGACCTTGAAGGTCCCCATGAAGATGAGCATTTCCAAGATGAGTTATCGATGACAAAATAGTTCAAGATGGCCATTTACTACTGCAGAGGAGGAAAGATGTGACCCTTTTCTCACCACCATAAAGGTTATGGCCAATACTCCTCCAACAATAAATGAACAAGAGAAAAGTGTAACAGATTTATTTATTTAAAGTTTTACATGGCATGGGGCATTCAAAAGGAAGATGGAAGAGCTAGGGCGAACTGTCCGTTGTTATGCTTAGGTTTGATGAAGAGCAGACAGCCATATGGAGACATGGATGGATGAAATGCCGTGACACTATGGTCATGGAGTGCACTTACACAAGCTAAGACAGCTATGAGGCTATGACCTCAGTAGGTGATATAGTGTGTTTTCTCACATTTTTTTTTGGTGCATTATAGTTGTATATAATGATGGGATTTATCATTACAGATTTGTACGTGCACACAATATAACAATATACTTTGGCCAATATCACTCCCCTCTTTCTTCCCACACTAGGTGAGTGTGTGTGTGTGTGTGTGTGTGTGTGTGTGTGTATGTTGGTGCTGGGGATTGAACCCAGGGCCTTGAGCATGCTAGGCAAGTGCTCTGCCACTGATCCATCTCCAGCCCTGGGCAATATAATCTTATGGGACCACTGCCACATCTGTCATCTGTCCTTAACAGAAACCTCCTAATGACCTTAAAGATCTGTATCCAAATACTGATATGTGCATGTATGTGTGTGTATATTCTTTCTATATCCCTATGTATGACACTTCACACTAGTTTTCTTCTCAGAACATAAAGCTTTACTTTGCTTTCAGAATTTGATTCGTTCTCTTCTTGTTAATTCAACTAACGTGTCTGGGAAGGAGAAGTTGTCTTTGGGAGACCTCACAGTTGATTGGTATTATCAGTTAGGATGATTTGCTATTAAAGCAGATGCACTTTTAGTTGAGTACCTTTTAAAATAAAAATAAATAGAATTCAGCAATTTCCCTAAACTACTGATTTTCATTTTTAATGAGTTTCCAGAACATGGCTAGTCAATCACATATGACCTTAATATGTATTGCTCATGTCACATTAGTGCCATTCCAAGCAAGGGCAAAAGTTATGGAACTATATGGATAATTTTTCAGTTTTAACATTTTCAGGCTTAGATTAAGTCCAAATTTTGTAAATATGATGAGAGCCCAGGAAGTACAAAAACAATAAGAAAACAACTTTTATTTGGGGGGAAAAGAACTTCATAAGTTTATCAATGGTTAAAGGATGAGTAATTAATTTACAGAGCATACAACAATTTCTAATTTTCAAAAAGTTGAAACTTAATAAATGTACTTGGTAGTAAAGTTACACTTAGCATGAATTTATATTTCTTTAGAAATTTCCTAAAATTACTTAATAAGTATTTTTGGAGTTGTCATTTTTTTTTCAAATATCACATTTGGGGAAAAAACCAAGTTACTACAAAAATAATAACTCCACATTTATAAGTATAGCTGTCAAAATAACGTTGAAAAATGGAAACTGATGAAAACTTCCATACCTAGTGTAGGTTTTAAAAATCTTACATTGTGGCATCAAGTACAATTATTTTTAAACTTCTGTCCCTTTCTGTTTTCAAAACACCAAACCAAACAGATTTCCTCTTCTGGAAAATAATACGTAAAGTGTCTTGAAACAGCATTGAGAACCTTGTGCGTTTTTAAGGATTGGTGTGGAGAACGAGAAAGTCAGGGGCCACCACAGGGACAAGGGCAGATGTATCCCTGAGGTTTCCAATCATGACCTTGCTACCCATTAAAAGTACCACAAACACTGGGTGAGCCCTAGCCCCCAATTATAGCTGGGACTGAGGCTGCCTTTGCTAAAACACACCAAGTCTTCACTTGGGCCTGCAGGTGCCACATGGGTAATTAAAAGGATAAATCCTGGCATCTGTGCCTTCATTCTGTATCAGTCACCTTTGCCTTACACTCTGGGTCAGGTCACTGCTCGGTGCTGCATGAAGACACGTTAATCACTTAAGGAGTGTCTGCCTGAAACCCGGTAATACAAGAATTTTTAGCACTAACTTTACCTAACTTATCTCACCCTCCAACAAGCCGAAGACACCAAAATAAGAGGAAATAAAGCATTTTCAAGATTGGCAGGGTCATTCCACTGCTAACTTTTACAATGTTCTGTTCCAGACCCCCTGAGGGGCACCTGAAAGCCTCCAGTCATTGCCCTGAACCTGCAGTCACCTTGGATTCCAGGAACAGCAGAGCCTTGTAGCCACCATGATAAGATTATCCCCTACTTCTAAGAGGGAACAGTTACCCCATGACAGGTGCAGAGACTGCCCCCAACACAAAGCCATGATGAATGTTTAAGGATGTGGAAATGGTAATCACCCTGAGTTGAACATGATACATTTTTATTGAATTATCACATTGGACCTCATAACTAAATAAACTTAAAAGTATAATTGCAGTGGAAATAAAATGCTATAAATATTTAAAAATTAGTGTCCTTAATGAATCTATTAATGAAAACATGGCTTTTGAGCCATGTTTATTTTTAAATCATGTCTTCATTGGCGACACCTTAATTGATTATACCGATGACATATGATTTAATTGATTCTAGACCTAGTACTGCTGGCGCTGACACTGACTCATTTGTTTCACAGGAAAAGGACTTAGGAGGCATCTCTGCCCAGGCTTTTCATGCACATGGCGCTGTGACTTGTCATCTCAGTCCCTATGTCACCACTGAAGTCCCAGTACCTAGTCTATTGGATTTCCCATGAATATCTTTGCTTAGCTCCCCCTCTCTGCTCCAACCATGAGCTTCCTCTTTATTACTGGGAAATATTCTTGGTTTTTCATTGAGTTCAATGTTTATAACTCTTATTAATATGTTTCAGTACTTACAAGTACTTGCAAAGGGACAGAGATTTTTATGTTTGATCATTTTACTTAAAAAGACTGTGCTAGATATGATTCACAACAATTTATAAAAATAACTTGGTTGACATCTTATCCCTATGTGGTTGCAGAGGACTCATTGCTTCCTTCTCTGGGACATCACCTGAGATTCCCCTGGGAGATTTTATGCTCATCCTTGCATACCTTACTATAATGTACATGTTCATCAGAGCAACTGATTACACTGGTCAAACTCACGTGTGTTCTTTTCCCAATAGACTGTTAACTCAGTAAAGTCAGAAACCATGCCTTTTAAACCATATAACTAGCAGTTATCATGGACTGTGGTACTTAAAGAGTTCAATATATTTTTGCTGAATTTTTTGATAAGAAAAAATTACATCACCTATGAAATGAAAGCTAGCTTTAAGGTAACACTTTCCGGTGAATGATTTTCCCATACGTCATATAAATCTAGCTTCTATCCAAGTTGTTTAAATCCATATTCAAGAAAATAATATCCATCTCCCCTCTATGACTAACATTGAGCTAATAAACTAAGTTGTAATAAAAGTACATTTCATAGATATGTTTGTGAATGCACTGTGATCCAAACCTTTCAAAAATCATATTAAATATTTTTAGGTCAATAAGAACATCCAGGAATCTTTATCACTGTACTCAAGCCAGGAATAGTGTTTTACTGGACCCAGAAATAAAAAAGTGATACAGTTGATGTTAAGAATTTGCAGATGAAAATATGAACATCATAGAATCAACCAATGGAAATTGATAATGAAAGAATAAATCACTCAAGGGTCCACTTGGATGCTGGGGACAGTGATTAGGGTGTACATGGGCTTTGAAGTGAGAGTTGAATTTGAACCATGGGACAGCTACAGTTTTAGCTTTGTAACTTAGAACATGGCACTACCTTGATCTAATTTGTTGCCTTTATAAAATGGGGCTAAATTTTTTTTTCATTTTAATACTGGGTTGATGATTCAATAAGGTAAATTATATCCCAGGCCAGTTCCTAGAAATTACAGACATTCAATAAATGTTAGTTCACTCTTTCCGACCTTACCAATGCCTCAAGTAATTCCTTACAACATCAGTATTTCCTCCATTTTTTTTATAACACTTGGGTTATAAAATCCTTAATTTCGCCTTTTAGAAAGCAAGAGGATATTATTTTGTCTTCTTTTTTAGTAAGAGTCTATGGTAAAAACTAGCAGATTTATGGAACATCATAAGAAGAATTAATTTTGGGAGTTATACATTTTAATATTCATTTTAAAAAGCGTTCTGGTACTCCAAAATTTATATTATTTTACTATTTTAAAATGGCTTTAATGGTATTATTTTAAAATATATTGCATAATTTTTCTGTTTTCAGAAAGTAAAATATTTTTCTTTTTTAATTATAATAATTCTTTAATATGAATCTTATGGAACTTTATCAAAATGAATGAACACTGTTGTAATTTAATATAGCCATATTTATTTTTATGCTATAAATGTTCTTTAAGTGATAAGATAAATTGAACTCCTATTTGCATTTAATTTTGAATTAGATATTAAATAAATGAAAAAAGTGTTGAATTTCTTACCTCCTATTTGTGTGAAATAATAACAATAATAAAAATGACAGGTAGGAATTACTATTAATATTTTACCCTGCCAATTAAGATGAAAAAATCACTTCAAAATTAGTTGATCAAAGCTACCTGGCTGGTCTATGTAAAGCTGGGATTTCTATCATACCTTGATTTCCTATTACACATAATTTATTATAATATGTTAATTATCCTGTATATTTTCTGTGCAACTTTTAATTGCAAGTTTTAATTGCAATTTAAAGTGCTATCTTGGACTTTAAGATCATTTGTTTTAAAGGTCATTGTTTAAGATCA
This sequence comes from Aplodontia rufa, assembly GCA_004027875.1. Lineage (NCBI taxonomy): Eukaryota > Metazoa > Chordata > Mammalia > Rodentia > Aplodontiidae > Aplodontia > Aplodontia rufa. The sequence continues at coordinate 10,895 of PVKS010019826.1, read as the reverse complement.
TTTGCTTTTTGGAGCGGGAACTGTGGCTCAGCAGTTACGGCACTGGCCTGGCATGTGCAGGTATGCAGGTTTGAACCCCAGCACCACATGCACAACGAAGTGTCAGATCAATGCAACCCACATGAAAGACTAAATAAGGTTGATTCTCTCTCTCTCTCTCTCTTTCTCACTGTCCCTCTTTCTCTAAAAAAAAAAGATCATTTGGTTTGTGATATAAGCCACAAATATATTATTGGAATGGACAGTCAACTCATGACATTTAGTAGCCTATGAGAGGTGTAATACTACACTTGTACACAGATCCTGGAGGAGAGAGAGAGAAATAAAAAAACAACAAAGTAAATTCAAATTTTCAAGAATGCCTTTTGCAAATTTCAAAATCCACGCAGAGGTACCATTCTCTTCCACTAAAAGGTACAAGATTTTGCCTTGTTTGCAGATGGTGTAGAGATGGATAATATAGCCAGAGGGGCACTCTGATCAGTTGGAATGACTTATGCAAAAGCATGGGGTGGGAGAGCATGGCAGACACTCCAGTCCATGAAGGCTGATAAAGAGGAGATAGCTGGCAGTCACAGCCTGGGCCATTAAAGGCCACGATAACCCAAGACAGTGCTTTTAAACTTCCCTATGGCTCATGCAGAATCAACGAAGCATTTTAAATCATTCACAATGAGCAAAGCCACTCAGATACAGATGTGAAGGGCAACTGGAGAGGACAAGCTAGAGGGAGGAGTAGGATGCTGGAATAGTGCAGAGCCTGAATTAAAGCACTGAGGACAGAGAGAATGAAGAGGCATGGGACTCAGAGAAAATTGTGTATAATCAGTAGAACTTTTGCCTTATTTTTGGAGTTCAGTAAATAATGATTAGTTAAATGCAGAAAGTAATGAAAATAAAATCAATTCATGCAGTAAGAAATAATCTGGTAACAACCACTGACCTATTATTCCACCACGTACTCATTTATCTCCCATATTTGTTGAAATTGGAACAAAAATTTGTACCTAAGGTCTTGAAATGGGTCGGCTCTGACAAGGGGTGTCTCCACTGAGTGTTCAAAAAGAGCTCCTTCAGGCCCTGAACAAAAACCAAAGCAAAATAGCTGTCATCAAACAATTTCAAAATGAAGTTGACACAGGATGAGCATCCCTAAACCAAAATTCTCCCAAATCTGAAACGTTTTGAGCACTGATATGGTGACACAAGTGGGAATGTCCACACTTGACCTTATGTGACAGGTCACAGTCAAAGCAAGGTGCACTAAAGATATTGTATAATATTACCTTCAGGCAAGGTGTTTAAAGTGTATTTGAAATGTAAATGAATTTTGTCTCCAAAACGTGGCTCTCATCCCCAAGATATCTCATCATATACTAAAATTTTTTAAAAAATCAGGTACATTTCTAGTCCCAAGCATTTTAGATAAGCCACACTCAGCCTATAGATTTTGTTCTTTATTATTGAATTTATGTAGATGTTTCAGTTGCAGGAAAAAAGATAAAAAGCACAACTGTTTCTCAACTTTTCTGAGGTGACACTAATGTCATATCAACAAAATATGATTTTCAAAACAATTCAAAATCATCAGGTTTATTTTGAGAGAACAATATCAACTATCAGACTGAAATTATTCATGTTGAAAGATGCATATGCCTATATATTTTAGGTAACGATAAATTAACTATCTAGCTTTAATGTGTAAAAGTTGTGTCTTGAGCCATCTGTTTCTAATGCACATTGGAAAAATTTTAAAGTGTTAAATATTTAAAGCAGACCTTCTAAGTCCTAGGAATTGGTATCCTCCCAGTTTCATTAGTCTGAGAACTTATTACACGGCAGGCATTCCATCATTTGGGATAAAGAGCTATAATTCGAACTCAGAGCCCACATTTTAATCTGTCTGGTATTGGGTTTGTCATACTCAAACACCCAATGATATATGATAGGAAGCAATGTGGCAGTAACAAGGTAGTTTAATTATTTGGGGGGGGGTCACTGGAAGGGAAGAATTACTTTAAGGTAGCCAGGAAGACTTGATAAAGAAAAAGGCATTTAGTCTGAACCTTAAAATGCATCGACATTCATGAATATCTATGGATTTTAAGACCAAGGATGGCAAAACTAACCCTGGGGCACGAAAATATCATGCGTGAGTATCATAGAAATGTAAAGAATCCAAAATGGAAATCCAACTTTATTGTTCTTATTATTTAAAAAATATTTCTCCGTTTTGAATTTTATGTATATAGAGACAGATTTAAGTAGCTGCACCTGTGTTCATACACCTGTCCTGATTGGTGGCTCATGCCTAGCTTAGGCCCTGCCCCTGTCTCAGGCTCCTCCCCTGGTTTAGGGCTGCAGCTTAGTTCACAACAATTTATGTCTCTCTCTGGATTCCACAGGATCTCAGAACGCATCCTCACGCTATGCAGACTCTCTTCTTTAGGAAGCATTGAAAGAAAATGTTTATTTTTAAATCTACCATTCTACTGGTTTTGATATCAGGCACTGAGAAAACAAATGTCTTTGTGAAAGTTTCCTGGACTAGATTGAGAAATTATGACTTTGAACCAAAATCTCAATGGCAGTCCTTGCTAATTTAATAATTCATTATACCTTCACACTTTTTCCCTTTGCTAGGGACCAAACTCAGCATCTTGCACATTGGGCAAGCACTCCATCACTGAGCTACACCTGCAGCTCCAATGCCTTCATGTTTTCTCTATAATATTACTAACTCTAATTGCTTTATTATTATAATTGCTGTTTTCTTAGTGATTTTAATTAAATGTGAAGATATGATAAAAAGTCACATTGAAAACCCTCATTCAAGAAATAATAGCTTATGGCACATAAGTAAAAGAGACTTAAATCAATTCAAAATGAAATTTTAAAATTACAACCAGATTTAGTAGCACGATTTACATAAAAACTAGCATCAGATGAAATAAAAGAACACTTAAGTGAAGGTTAATGGTTCATGAAAATTATAAAATTCATGCAAATTATATTCAGATGAGAAACAGATCCCCATATATTCTATAACAAGTCACATCTCCTTAAACTACCACTTAAGCAAACCTAAATGATAATGGGGACCATTATGTAAAGTAAGGCTATGCTAAGCATTGGAGTTTCCACAATGAATTGTGTTGATCAAATTTTATAGTCCGTTTGGTTTGCCTGAAGTATATAGACAATATTTTGTGTTTGGTGGAGGCAAGAAATAATTTAACTCAGTAATTTGTATGATACTTGTATCCTTTTCATTTCTCTCTTTCTTCTGCATCTCCTGATTTTCAAAATTTAAAAAAGTAAAGAATACCACAAGTCAATCATTAGGCAGAGATAGGCTAAGTATATTTTTATATGAGAAGTAGATTCTTTGTGGTTTATATATGTTATAAGGGACCTAGGTTGAGCTTTACAAATACAAATGGTCCCCTACTTGGGATGGTTCTCCTTATAGTTGTTTGAATTCATGCTGGTGGGAAAGCAATTTGCATTCGGTAAAATCAGTACTTGAATTTGGATCTTCCTAGAATAATGATATGTGATCCCATCCTTTTTTGCAATGCTGGGCCGGGCACTTGCAGCTGGTTGTAGCTGCTAGTTAAGCTTGTGATCACATAGTTACTACTGTATGTAAAATAGGCTGTGTGTTAGCCGTGGCTACTGTAAGTGTTCTGAACATATTTCAGGGAAGCTAATTTAAGCTATGAAGCTCTCTAGATTAGTGTGTTGTAAGCATTTAAATTGCAATATTTCAAATTCATGATGAATTTATTGGGATATACAATAAGTCAAGGAGCATCTATAATCATTTTAAAATAATGATTTTAAATCATTTAAAGTATCTAATCATTTAAAAATAATGATTTCTTTCCATAACTAAGTAATAGAAATGAAAGGAATGTGGGCCTTAAATTGCTGTCAGTATTTTATCTATTTTTATATAAATGAAATAAGATGACTGAAAAAAGAAGTGTCAAGACATTTTATTCTCTATAAACATAAACTTTTATAAAATCAAGTCAGAAATTGTAGTGGATTCCAGTTGCATAAGTAATTTTTTTTCTTCTTAGGGGAACTGAACCCAACACTTTGCCTACCACTGACCTATATCCTCAGGCAATTTTTATTTGAGGACAGATTCAATTCTTTTTTTCCCCAAAGAGCTGAAATTATTCAGTGTCAGTGGCACTGTTTTATAAGGAAATATATTATTATAACTCAATAATCAGTTTTTACAAGCATGCCAATTACTTACCTTCTAATCTGACCAAAATTAGTGATTATTATCATGTGATTATAGTAATGTACATATAGGCAGGCATCCAACTTTAAATAAGAGCAGGAGTTTCTCTATCACTGAAATTATAAATGCTCACATTATATGAACTTAATTATATCCTTACTATTCAGCCTCAAAGTAAATACTCTTCAGAACCTATTTGCACATAATAAAATGGATTTTCCTGGATGGTTTCATAAAATGATTCTAAGTAAGTGCTTGTTCATCTTTAATGTAAATATATTTCCTTTATGTTTGTACTCCAATTTTTATATTCCCCACCACAATTTTATAAAACTATAATTGGCATAACACTTGTTGCTTGTGGAACACTTTTTTATTTTTTATTTTTGAACAACCATAAAAGTTTTTAACAAAATAATATAAAATGTGTATATATTCTGGATATTGCAATTACTGCCAGGAGTGTCCCCCCCATTATCCTCCCTTATCCCGCCCTTCCCCTTCCCACTATAACTCTAAAAAAAGTATTAGGTTGTAAAACATTACATCTTATCTGGATTTAACACATGCTAATAGACCAACTTTCTCACTGTCCAGGGTCTAGTCCCCACCTCCACAGATGAGTGGAGACATTCGACCCTTAGATCTCTGGGTTAAGCTGATTTTACTCAGCATGATCTCTTCCATGGCCATCCATTTACCTTCAAAGACTGCAATATCATTGTTTCTAATTGCTGTGTAATATTCCATGGTATAAATGTACCTCAGTTTTCGGATCCATTCTTCCAGTGAGGGACATCTGGGTTGTTTCCATAGTCTAGCAATAGTAAATTGTGCTGCTATGAACATAGATATTGCTGTGTCACTATAATTTGCTGATTCTAAGTCCCCTGGAAAGATACCCAGGAGTGGAATAGCAGGGTCATATGGTGGACTCATCCCTAGTTTTTTGAGGATTCTCCACACTGCTTTCCAGAGGGGCTGTACCAGTCTGCAGCTCCACCAACAGTGTATTAGTGTGCCTATATTTCCACAGCCCCTCCAGCATCTATTATTGTTTATTTTCTTCATCTTTGCCATTCTGACTGGCATAAGGTGATATCTTAATGTGGTTTTCATTTGCATTTCTCTGATTACTAGAGATTTAGAACACTTTCTCATGCATTCTTTGGCTTGATCAATGTCCTCTGGTGAGAAGTCTCTAGTTATTGTGGAACACTTTTGATATCATATAACCTAAATTTTATGCAGGAGAAAAGTTCTACTATAATATATAATTAGATAAACCATGCATTAAAATGACCCTGTATGGGGCTGGAGTAGTGGCTCCATGGTTACAGCACGTGACTGGCATGTGCAAGTACGTGAGTTCAAACCCCAGCACCACATACACAATGAAGTGTCAGAGCAATGAAGGCCATGTGTAAAACTAAATAAAATTGATTTTCTCTTTGACTCTCCCTCTCTGTCTCTCACTTTCCCCCTCTCTTTTAAAAGAAATGACCTTGTATAAAATGTGTACTGTTAATACAGGAAAGTACAACCTAAAGGGAAAAAAAAGACAAATCCCCATCATATAATGCTAATTTTTTTGAGAATATATCACCCAAATTAGATATGCTTGGTGGTCTGGTCATTCTACAGTGAAGTAGTAGTATTTGGATGACACCATTCTTCTCTTCTGGATCCTAGAACACTTTACAATAAATGACATGCATGTAAAGATCTTTAGTAAGACTGTGGTAGAAGATGGATTGGGATGGTGCTGAAAGCAGGTGTCCAACAATCAGGAGTCCATGGTAAGAACCCACAACTGGAGGGAAAATGGCCCTTCTCAAGAAGATGCTTATTACTAGATTCCTTCAGGTTTGAAAAAGCACAGAATTGATTAATAAGACTTCAGTTCAAAAACTGGGTAATATAAACCGAGAATTTTGTACCTAAACTGAAAACTATTTATTCAGTTAATGCCTCATACTTATTGAGCATATATGGACTGAAAAGGGTTTTTTAATTAAAGTGAAATAATTCCATTGCTCCACTTTAGTGCCAATCTTCCACACAGTGGCTCTTCTACCTCCCATTCTGCTCACCTTTTAACCATGCAAACTGTCTCTGGTCTTTAATGAAAATGATTTTGTAAAGATGGCAATGACTTCCATGATGATACATCCAAGGTCAATTTTTGTCATTTTTCTTGGATCCAAATTCTTGGAACATGGTCTGCATGGGTACCAGGGAAACGGCTACTGAGATATTTCTCCCACTACACTGTCTCCCATTTTCACTCTCCTTTTGTGGCTCTTTGTTTTATGTGGCCTCTAATGTTGGCCTATTTCCAGAGCTTGATGGGTACAGGATGCTCAAATTTGTATCTCTGGTCTAGACTTCAGCTCTGAGCAATAACTGGATCACATACCCAATAACTGACTGAACGGACACATCCAAGTGGCTGTTTGGTGTGTATTTTCAACTTACATATCGAAAATATGAAAAGTTGATGCTTTTAGCTGTGCAAATGGATTCCTCTCTTCCTCAGGGATATCCATTATCCAGAGAATAATGCCATTATCCAGCAACAAATATCATCTTTGATTCTCTCCGTTATACATCTGCCACCTGTTTGATCCACTGGCCAGCTCTATATGTCAGATCTTAATTTGGGTAATTTGATTCCTTCTATACCATTGTTACCACCATGGCAGGTATCATCATGGATCACTTGTCCTACAGTTAATGTCATCCTAACAGTCTTAATGATTCAATTCTTGCCTCCAAAAAATCTACTCACCCTTCTAATGATTAGATTGATCTTAAAATGTATGATGACCTAAGGAGCATACTGTTCAAAACAGTTCAATGTCTTTCCATTGTCTTTAAACAAATCCCACATCTTCATAATGGCCCACCAGTCCCTCCAGAAGATGATTCCTTCCTATCTCCCCTCACCTCAGGCCTATTTCAAACTCCTACTCCACAGGATTAAACATAAAGATGATGGAATACTTATGTCATAGATAAGCCCTAATAGAGTGGTTATCAAAAAGAATATGAATGTATTAAAAATCTTCATTAAAAGAAGTCAAAGTCTTTTAGATTGTGCTAACAAAAATAAAATCCAGCTAGATGCCACTTATAAGAGAAAGGAAAGCAATTGAAGATGGAGAGTTTTAGGGTGGAAGCATAAATTAGAGGACAGATTGCCAGGGGCCACTGAGGTCTTCTTATAGATATTTAGAGTGGAAGTAATTACAGAGGACATGGTTGGTGGAACTGAGAGAACCATTTTGCATGCAAAGGGGCATGTCAATGTAGCTGCAGAGAGGAGAAAACATGGAGTGGAATGCGTGGGCACTAAATTACTCAGCCTGGAATTACCCTCTTTTTTTATTTTAGAGAGAGAGAAGGACAGTGAGTGAGAGAGAGAGCGGCAGAATAAATTTTTGTTGAGTTTTTCACATGGCTTTCATTGCTCTGACACTTAGTGTGTCTGTGGGTGCTGGGGTTTGAACCTGCGTACTTGCGCATGCTGGGCAGGTGCCATAACCTCCAAGTCACCGCTCCAGCCCTCCTGCAGACTTCTTGAGTCAATGCATGTCCTTATGGTTTAGAGCCAATTTTAATTGTCTTTGGTCCTTTCAGCTGTGTCATGAAGTTCACCAGCTGTCCATGGGCTGCATCACAATGCTGTTGGTGATCTTGGCTATGGGCTTGAAGGGTATGATGATCTTTAAGCACTTTCCAGATGTCTGTCCTCTTGTCTCTTTATGGGACCTGAACTTACCCTTGCTTATTTTCACTTCTTCAGTCATTGAAATCTTCCTTCTTTAGTTCTGCTTTGATCAGAGCTGGAGAATTTGTGGGTGACTCCAGCATTTGTGTAACATCACTTCTGACTTTATGTAATCCTGCTTAGCTGCTCAGAAAGCACAAAGATGTTGCACTGGGTCTATCACTAAAGCTTGTTGTTGTTATTAGTGGTAGAAATTGGATACTACTATAGGATTCTGAGTTTTTCACATTTTTATTGATATATTATAGTTGTATATAATAATGGGATTTGTTGTTATATATTCATATATGCATGTCATATAATAATGTAATTTGGCCAATATCACTCTTCAGCACGTCCCCACTCTCTTACCTCCTCTCACATCCTGGTATCTTTCTTCTACTGATCTCCTTTTGACAGGATCCTATTTTTTAAAATTTAATATTGGGGAATAGAATCAACCTAGCAAATCATTGCCAAGGAGCTAAAATACATTTGGGATAGCCTAACTAGCAATTTATCATCTGGCAGAAGTCATTTCTGGCAATGGTATAGAACATTTCCTTTAGAAACCAAAATTTTGATATTATTCCTATAATATACTCTGTAACTGGAGTTAAGGAAAGAGGCACATTTTCTTGGCCACTGGGTGACCAATTCTGTTTTGAAGGCCTAGGTTAATTTCCAACTGAGCTGGTGAGAATATTTAATTTACTCTATAAATCTTACTTAAAAACTCTCCTGTAGCTTGCTAGCTGACTGAAGTCTATGGGAGGTATTTAAGAATTCACAAGGGGTTTTATCTTACTTTTTGATATTATTTGAATAATAAAGACAAACACAATGACAAGAAAATGTTTCTTTTTCTGAGTCAAAAGGAAGATGAGTGAGTCAGAATTTCTTAGGATACTGCCTTAAATTGAGAGCCACTTCATCCCTCTTCTATGACCTGTGCTGAGAGCAGCTGGGCCAATGGCCAGCAGGGAGAAAAGTCTTCAGAGTGAGGCTCTCTCTCTTCTTCTGCTCCTCTTTCTTTAGCTGTCAACAATGACTACTTTTGCAGATCTGAGAAAATCCAAAGGCTATATAAGAGTCAATCCACTTAAAATAAGGACCAACCTCTCATAGGAGTTAGTGGAGAAAAGTTTTCATATGAGTTTATCTGGAAAAGTTAAAATTCATGAAAACATTCTATTATATTGAACAAAACTTAGTCACAATTGTAATAACTATGAGTAACTATGAAACTATGTAAGTAAAGAATAAATCAAGTTTTTTTTTAGTGCTATTTTCCCAGAATAGTTGGAATCCCATGATGGCTGTATTTCCTTTTCTGTTTCTCTGTTATTAATTATGATAAACTTAGCTACTGTAAACTGTGCCTGTTTATTAGACCACAATTCTGTAAGTCCCAGGTCCCACTCATGGGTTTAGCTGGGTGTTAAGCTCAGGGTCTCTCTAGGTGGCAGCTGGGAAGAGACCTCACCTGGAGGCTGCCAGCAAGCAGCCTCTTCCCAGCTCCGTTAGGTCTTACCAGAACTCAGTTTCCTGTGGTTATAGGGTGGAAACTCTGCCCACGTGGCCCACCCTCAGCTTCAGAGGCCACAGTTACTTTGTCATGGAGCCCCCTGTGTCTTCATGATCTGCCCAGCATCGAAACCTTCTGCTACCAGGCAGGAAGAAACAAACAAACAACAAAACAAAAACCCATCTCTCTGCTGGTAAACTACTTATGTGGTCAGATTAGGCCACCCAGATTATTTTGCTCTTGCTGTGTAAGTAACACAACCACAAGAGTAACTTCCCATACAGATTTCACCTCCTCTCATGGGGAGGGACTCACAATACCACAGTGGCACAATGTAACATTGTTCACTTAATAATCATGTTGTCCTTGTGGTTGATTTGCACTTCTTCAGTGGCCAGCAAGTCTATCTTTCCTTCAGTTAGTAGCTGGATTTTGGATGCATGCTATACAATACCCTACAATTAGTGAGCAGTGGATACTGATGTTTGTAGCATGAAGCTCTCAGGGGTAAGTACTCACTCAAGGTCACATGCGTACTCACTGGATCAGCAAGGGTGGGAACCCAGTTTGATTCTTAAAAAATTACACATTGTTATTTTAAGCAATTATTGATAAATATCAATTCATGCTCTATATTCTGCAAAGAATGATAACCCTTATTTTTTCTTCCTGATAAAATTGCATCCATCCTTCTAGAACTTATCTTTCCTTGGGAAATCTTCTCTGACCCACTTGGGAACTCTTTCCATTACACTCTGGCAGAACTGACCCCTATCTTTGGGTTGTTCCAGAATTCTTTTGCATGGACATCTTTTACTGCTCTGAACAAAATATATCTAATCATTTGAGAGTTCTGTGAAAATTGGTGAAAGAATAATGCTGCTATTGGTTTTCAGAATAAGATAAAGTGTGCAGTTGATTCAATAACTTTCTGATTGTTTATGCCTTCTAAACTTTATAGAAGTTTAGCAAGTGAATTTAGAACAAGTCCTGAAAAAATCTTTTCATTAAATTTCATCTTTTTAATGTGAAATATGAGTACTATGAGAAATCTATTCCATCTTTAATTCATCAAAAAGTGTTTTTCCTGGAGAGAAGTTTCTTTTAAGATCTTTAGCCCATTAATCGATTGGAGTTTTTGTGAGTTTGGATTTTAATTTCTTTAGTTCCCTATAAATTCTGGATATTAGCCCTCTGTCCGAGGTGTAGCAGGCAAAAATTTTCTCCCATTCTGTGGGTTGTTTGTTGATGCGCTCAACTAAATCTTTAGCTGTGTAGAAGCTTTTCAGTTTAATTGCATCCCATTCATTTAATTTTGATTTTACAGCATGCAC